>JAPTHA010000027.1:5347292-5366136 GCA_029814585.1 Gymnapogon annona
GACAGACAGACAGACAGACAGACAGACAGACAGACAGACAGACAGACAGACAGACAGACAGACAGACAGACAGATAGTTATAGTTACTCTAAGGGAAATTAAGTTGTCACCGCAGTCAGCTTAGTTCCACAGGAATACAATAACACAAAGTCAGAGAAAACATGAATAAGAAATCTAAATAAAATGGAAGCGAAAAATACAGAGGGGGACGTGGTAAAACACATAGACAAATAAGTAAATAAGGTGAAGTGGAAGATGATGGTACTATACTGGTGGTATGAGGGTAATGCTACTGAAAAATTGTATAATATAGTACATAATAGCTGTATATAGTTGTATCACTATATATGCAGTACATATAGTCACATATATATCCCTGGGATGAACTGGTGACATGTCCAGGGTCCCCCCCGCCTTCGCTCTTGAGTATATGGGATAAGCTCCAGTGACCCCCCAGTGACCCTACAGAGGATAAAGCAGTTCAGAAAATGAATGAATGAATGAATGAATGAATATAGTAAGTGCTGAGAGGCAAATGTTTTGAGTTCACCTTACACCAACAAATGCACATTACCTTGCATTCATCCATCATTTAGGTATTCAGTATTTAACCCTTTCATGCATGAATTGTGATAACCTACTTCAGGATTTCTGTGACTGCGACATTAAGACTCGTCATATCAGAGAAAACAACCTTTGAAGAGCCGCCCACTGTAGTGTCCACTGTGGGCGAAGGGGTTAAACTTGAACAAACATTTATAAAGTATCGGTAAGTGATTCACATACTGGATCTCTGGCATTTTAATTACATTTACCGGCCTTACCTTGGGAATACAGGTGCTTGACAAGAGTTTCTCATGAGCAAGGGTCATAAAAACATAAAAGCCAAGCAGCGAAGAGGAAGGCCCGACTTGTGCCTTATTGAGTACAGACATTTTGTATCTATTATTTCTACGTAACAGTGCGTTTTAGTGTGGGATGCTCATATCACAATTTGATCTTTTAAAAAAAAAAAAAAAGATTTCTGAAAGCTTTTCGGAAGAAAGACAAGTAAAGAGTTAAACCTTGATAAACAGTGTCGAGGAGCTGTGTGTGCTTTCCTTTGCCGATGTCTACTTTTTCCTCCCACTTCATCACACACACTCAACACCCACCCACTCACACACAAACACACACACACCATGTTGAAGACAATGGCAACACGGTAAAGGTTGAGATAATGTATTAGTGTTGACCTTTGTCCCGATGAAAAGAAAATAATTATTCCTTCTATCTTAATAGTGCAGCTTGGTTATGTGTCCAGCCCAGTTAGTTCTGCCGCTCCAAAGCAAGTTATCTGTGTTGTTACAGAGGTTCGCGATATGGAGAAGTGGCTCAGTTGTAATAATATGGTGCTTTCATTCTTTCAGACTCCGCTGCCAGAGGCTCTGAATTCAAAGGACACCATGAAGCAGGTGTGTATTCCAAACACGGTGAGCCTGTTGTATGGCAACAAAAATAATTCGGTGTTTTCAACGGTGAGTCTAAAAATCCACAGAGAGGAACATCTCAGACTTTAAAGCCCAGCTGTGAAAAAAACAACAACAACCCTGCAACAGTAGAGTTCAAATATGAGTTAAAGACAGACAGGTGGATCTGTATTAAAAAGTACATGATGTGACATTGTCTGCCTATGACTTAAAATAATTTACCCGAAAACCTCAAAAGACCACAGCTGGAAGTCTTTACACAGAAGTTATATTTCTGTGCAGATTTTTTTTTATTTTATAGTCCAACACCCAGTAGAACTACTTTGCTTGGCGGATGTGCATATTTCGATGCTTTACTACACGAAATTCATACACCTATAGTTAATTATAAGTAATGAGCAGTGGACCCTAGGATCCATGTTCCAGATGTGCTGTTGTGTATTCATGCACGCTATACTGCATTTGTCCAGCAGTCACCCCCTAAGCATTGTGGCCATAGCATTGTGAATATAAGGCTATTTTATTCCAAAATTACCAATATCTCCCAAAATATTGGTTCTATGAACTTGCTGTTTTCACTCGTCTGTCCCTTCATTAAAACTACATAAATATGCCAAATTGCAGCAGTCAGCTCTTTTTGGATTTTGTGTGTATCCCTGGACACATACACACACGTATGCATGCACACAGAGGTCACATGGCTTTTATAATATAGGAGGAGTCTATAAATGACCACTGTGCCTCAACCTGTTACTCTTTACGCGTTATCTCCAATAATATCTGATTTAAATCTACAAAAAGTATCTTAGTCATGATTGTACTTGTGTTTTCGGCAGTGAAAGCCTTGATTACTCTCCCCCGGTCGCTTGGTGCTACACCGACCTCTGCTATCGTCCAGATTTGCAGCGCTTGCATCCTCTTAAACTGCTGAACTTGTTCTTTTGTTGTTATAATATCCTGCATTACTACTCAAGCGAGTCTTAAAAAACACATTCCTACCAGAGCAGTCACAAGGAGTCTAAAGGGCACTCCAGAGCCCTGTTAATTGACGCCCCCACCCTCCTCCGACCCCAACTCACCCAAGCCCGGGACCCTCAAACTGCTTTATCTCACATTTTCAACAGGCTCCTGAAGACAGATTCTTTACAGCCCCGATAACAGGGTTTCGACGTGGAAAGTAGATCCAGTTTAGGATGAGGAGTCTCATGCTGAGAAGAGGAGTAGACAGAGAGAGAGAGTGTAGCGGAGATTCTATCTTTCTTTTAACCCGCATAGATTTGATGCCTGTGGATTTTTGTTTTGCTCGAGGGGGGAAGATGGAGAGGATAGACTAATGGAGTCTGCGGGAGGCTGGTGCTGCTTTGTGTGGTTGCCTAGAGAGTATTGGCACTGCATCCCAAAAAGCCACAAATGAGTATCATACATTATGATTGAGCTGAATGAGACTGATTATTTTAATAAGTTCTCTGATTGGTGCTATTTCAATTAAGACACTATTGCTTTCTTTAAATGTGGACTCCAACATAGAATACATTTACTAGCTTTTCAATGCAAAATATACATTTTATCAATTTTTTTCTGCACATTTCCCACAGTTACACCATCAAAAAACTATAAAATTGAGCATTTTTCATTTTTACATCCTTTTTTTACTATTCTTGGTCCCTAAAGGGGTTTTATTTTTTGTAGATATGGTGCTATGTGCGCTTATAAACATCCTATTGCTGTTCACATGGGAATATAGCCTGACGCGTGTGCAGTTTAAGTCTGTATACAACTACATCTCCAGAGAAAGCAGAAAAAAATAAAGTATTTTCACTTCACGGAGCTTCTGTTCTCACATAGTGTTCACCTCTCTTACAACACAACCCACCAGGGTCACAGAGAGGAGGAAAGACATCTCCCGCCTACAACGGAAACAGAGATTGTACCCATGATAATTTCCCCTTGTAAGACAAATGCATTGAACCAGATTCTACACACTTCACACACACACACACACACACACACACACACACACACAAAGTTGGACCAAATTGGAGTTTGGTAAACATAAGACTGTGTCATTTTAAAAAGGTTTTTTGTTTGTGTGTGCGTGTTGTCTGTTATCTCTGATTCTGCCTGAATTCCACTATAAGGAACAGGTAAGTAGGTCAGAGGTCAACATATATCTCTATGTGGCTCATGCAGTTCATTTATTTGTGTGTTTTGTTTTTTGTCATTGTACCTGCCATTTGTTTTTGTGTTCTTCATCATGTGCGTGCTTCGTCTGTTGTCTCTGATCCTGTCATTTTGGGTTGTGGATGTCGTCTTGTACCGTAACTGTAATATTGTCTTATGGAAAATGCTAAATTAAATAATCTAAAAAAGAAAACGCAACCACATTACTCCGGTCATTATACAATGTGTTGTGCAGCTGTTCTGCAGGTAGCACTGCAAGGGGAAAAAAAAAAGCAGGTGTAGTAATTTAGGATCCTAACTAAAGAACATATGGTCATATAATTTTAACAGTTCAAGTGTAAACTGCTTACAAGTTCATTATAGAGGTTTTTTTCCTGTGTAGTCTATGGCCTGAGAAGGGCCTCGGTAACAGATGGTACAGTATAGTCATAAAATGGGTTATGGCTGAACGTCCAAGTCTCACAGATCACCTGTACTTTAATCACCTGCTTTGTGACTGAACAGGAGATATTATGTGTGTATTGTACTTTGTGACCGATTGCTGCACCTGTGGGAAAGGTGTTGTTTTACTGTGCAATCCGACTCAGATCGAGGAGTCACCTGCGCGAGGCGCGAGTTGTAGATCCAGATAACATTGATATGTAGCCTACTTGAAGAAATACAAATGACACACAAACCAGCCAGGCGCGTTTTGCAGAAGTCAATCACAGCAAAACACAATGAGCCGTGAAACCCAATCTGTGGTTTATCTGCACATTTGCATGATTGTTCAGGATCAGCAGCGAAAGAAAAGCCCATCAGTGAAAAATGGGTTCTGATATTGCTTTCATAAGAGCAGGGTTTAGGTAATGGAAAATTGCCTCGGCAAGAAAAATAGGTTTCGCTGTTGACATGCCTGAGAATGCGACCATGGGAGTCGCGGAGGGAAACGGAGCTCCTGGGAATACTGGTGACCTCTGCACGGCTTAATGGTGCACGGCCACGGTAGATGCTGTGTGCCACGTTTACTTTTGCTGATCTCAGGTCTGGGAACGCACCAACGTGGGAAATGATGAGTTGAAGTCGAGTTACACCATAATTAGCGAGGATTTATGATCTTGGATGTTAACAGGCATGTGTCTGTGGCCCCGGTGCAGGTGAAAGGTCAAAGGTCATGTTGACATTAAAGAGGTCACACTCATAGACCTCCGCTGTTGGTAGATGTGGAGATGTGTTAAGTGTTCATTCTGTCCTCGTGCTTTTAAAGAGTTTAAGGGCTCGAGTCTAGTACAGTTGCATTTTATTGCACTCTTTGCTTTTGTATTGCATTAGTTTTATTTATAGTTTTCATTTCATTCCCTCCTTCCCTGCTTGGTTTTATATAAACTTCATATTTTTATTATTCTATATTCATGTTCATTGTTGTAAGACTGGGAATGGATATAATGTATGTGGATATAATGTTTTATATAACTGTGTATTTTTATAGTTTTATATTTATGTTGTTATTGTAAGGCACTGTATTGAAACAGTGTTAAGTGGATATCATGTATGTATTGTCTTCTTGTGGTTTCTTCTAAAATATGCGAAATTCTTGGATATTATCTTATGAATATTTAAAGATTTCAGTAGCCAGAAGTTGAGGATGTGGACAATTGATGTTTGTTTAGGTAAAGTTATCGGTTGCACAGATTAAATAATACACAGATAGTACACAGATCATGGATGCATTTGTCTGAAGCTATGGTTCTTTGATGCGTAGAAGAACCACACCGATGCTCCTTTCCTCCTTTATTTTCTCTTTTGCCTTCTTGTGTGTCTCGTCTCAAGACCACTTCCACCGGCAAGAGGGAAAATACAAAGAACAAACCGGTAACTGTCTGAGTTACTCGTGGAATCACAAGACTGGCTGCAAGAGAAGTGAGAGGGGCTTAACAGGGAGGAGTGAAATTTTAAAAATCCTAATACTACACTCATTGAGACAGTACATATTATTGGGGTGGGGGTAGTTAAATGCAATTTGCTACTGAATTAAAAAAAAAAAAAAAGGGTTTCTCTCCGATGGACGCATTCAGCCCCTCGTTATCATCTCTGGACCTTCAATCATGTATACTGTCCTGTCTTTGTGGTACATGTTGTGCAGGATTTGAGTTTGTTGTGTATCTGTTCTGCTCTGTTCTTTTTTCTACTCTTTGTTTAAGCTGCTGTTTTTGAAATTTCCCCTCTGGGGACTAATAAAGGCTTATTCAATTAAATTAAATTCAATTCAATTCAATTAAGGACAAAGGATAACGAGTGAAAAGGTGAGGAATAAGACAACGCACTAACAAAACAAAGTACAGTCCTGTTCTATTCTGTGGCTCACAGGTTTCACACCCTTCTGCACCAGGGCCTCTTTTGGTTTAAGACGTGATCTGAGTAGCGTGTGTTTGTGCGTTTCTGGAGGCGGGGGGTGAGCATATGTGTGTGCGTGTGAGAGGGGTAATCAAAAGGTTCAAAGGAAACACAGTACGTTGAGGGTGGTCGGAAAGGAAAGGTTTGCTGTCGCCTTTTCCCGCTCAGAAAGTGAGTTAGAGGGGCTGGGAACTGGGTGAGGTGTGGGAGAGCTTAAGATAGTTTTTTAACACATTCCCTTCTCCCCACAGCCCACACACACACACACACACACCATGTTACACGTCAACACCCACAGAAAGCTCCACTCAGGCCGGTGACGTACAAGCCACCACACATGGCTAAGAGAGAATGCAAAGAAATGAGCCTGTCTCCTCCACACACGCATATAGTGTAAATAACTACTTGCTGCGTTCACTGCCTCTTGGGAAAAGTGGCTTTTTCAGTAAACAACACTGTTTAGTGCTACGTTTTTGAGCACTGCTCACTTATGCTCTTTCTTAGTCTAATTATTCTTGTTAATTTCCTGTCCTCCTTGCACTAGCTTCCTCTAAAGCAGGTGTGTCAAACACATTTTAGTTCAGGGGCCAAATTCAGACAGATTTGGTGTGAAGTGGGCGGAGCCAGTCCAATAATAATAGAATACCATATCAATAATGTCAACTCCAAACTGTCCTCATATGATGAAAATGTTCACATCTACAAACTGTCCTTTAAAACAATGAATAACATTAACAACCTCAAAACTGTGAAGAAAAATAACAATATTATACCTCAGTTTATCCTTTATACATGTACAACAAAATAAGTGTAATTTTAACATTATTATACCTCAGTTTATCATTTACAGGTGTAAACTTATACTGTAGGTTATTATGATAATATTTTTCCCAGTCTGTACGTGGAACCCGAACTCTAATTTTTGTAAATATCTTGTGCGTAATTTTTGCATTTCACTTATTCATCACACGGGCCGGATTTGGTCCCTGGGCCGTATGTTTGACATCCCTGCTCTAAAGTTTCAGATTCAATACACAATTCTGACAATTACCTACAAAGCCATCCACAACAGATGCCTCCCTATATAACTAAACTCTTATGCCCATATATGAGTTGCAGGTCCCTGAGGTCCTCTAACCAGGGCTTTGCTGGTGGTGCCCCGTTCCTACTTAAAGACTAAAGGAGACTGTGCCTTTGAGGTCGTAGCTTACACATTGTGGAATTCGCTTCCATTGGCCTTAAGATCTGTGGAGACTCTTAACATCTTCATGTATAACTTGCTTTTACTTAGGTCTTTAATTTTTCATTGTCTTAATTGGTGTATGTCCTTTTTATCCATCACCTGTTGTATCTCCTTTTTACCCATTTTATTCATTGTCTTAATTGTTTTATCTCCTTTTTATCCGTTTTATTCTACTTTGTGAAGCACTTTCTGACCTGTTCTTGAAAAGCGCTACACAAATAAACTTTACTTACTATATACCTACTAAAAACATAGATGAATTACTTGTGTGTGTGTGTGTGTATCAAGTTTCTTTCAGACCGTGTGGTTAAAGCTGCAAGATCAGTGTATAGCGTTATGATTGAGAGGAACCCAGGTCTGATCCGAGATAGAAAACATCACCTCAAAACATACAGGTACATAATCTGACAAACTCTGCATGTTCAAAATATAATGACATATGCTTTCTGACCTGGATCGCATCTTCTACAGACAATGTTGTTCAGGGAAGGAACTAGTCGACTGGCTGATGAAACAAAATGAATGTCTCCAGTCCAGAAGCCAAGCAGTTGGAATGTGGCAGGTGTTAGTGGACGAAGGAATCCTTGTACATGGTAAGAAGGTGAATTTTGGTGAGAATTTTCGAAATAAATGTATTGTTTGGTCAGGGAAAGATTATTTTTTCATGGAAAAAAAAAAGCATCCAAAAGTAGGGATACAATAGCATGATATCAACTATGCATGGGTTTGGGGGCGTGTTATTGAAATATGTGGTATAACTGCAGTTTTGTTGGGGTTTTTTTTTTGTTTTTGTTTTCTTAGATCCTTTTAAAATGGTGTCAGAAAGCACCCAAGAGCTTGACAAAAACACTCAAATTTCTTCAAATCTGGTGACTGAGTCGGCCAGGACATTTGTTTTACAATGCGTTTTCCTCAGTCAAGTGTTCACAAACCACTCGTACCCTTTTGACTCGTCACTATCTCCCTGAAAGAACCCACTTTAATCAGCACGGAGAAGCTTCATCATCCATTTAAGAAGAACACTCGGAATAGATTTGCACTTATTTCCATATTATTTGAGGAAATAGCAGAGTTTCTTGTAAATAGGACAGGATTCCATTTATTCATTTCCTTTTTAACTAATCTGTATGCAGTCGAGAGTGTTTTGATTGTGCGCGTGTGTGTCTGTTTTAGTCACAGAGGCACGATAGAGAGCTTGTTAACAAACTGCATTGCTGCCTGCTTTGGGGTTTGTAAAGGCTCAGACTAGAAGGCTCTGCGGAGGGTGGTGGGGGTGGTGGGAAAAATAATAGATTACATTAGATATACCTTTATTTGTCCCGCTTGGGGAAATTTCAGAATTATTATTGAATTTCAATAATAGGGGCCCCACTCCCCTCCATCCAGGACATTGTGCACAAGTGCTGTCTGGTGAAAGCTCAGCGCACCTCCTCCGACCCCTCCCACCCACACCTGGGTCTGTTGACATTACTGAACTCCTGTAGAAGGTTCTGTAGCATCCACTGCAGAACCTCTGGATTCAGAGACAGTTTCTTCCCCCTGACCAAGAAGCACTTTGATTGTACATAGCACTTTTTCTATATTTTAATGTTGTTTTCTACATTTATACATGTTTTGAGCTTATTCTGTGATGTGTTCTTTTATCTATGTTTTTATTTTTACACGACACTGTCTGAGCCAAGCAACGACATCTATCTGTTTAATATTTGTGCTGACGCCGCATGCATTGAATGACAATAAAGAGACTCTCAGTCTAAGTTGTCTTACTGTCATTATGACATTTCTTCATGTAGTCAAACAGGAGTTGAACTTCCACGACAAGGACACCCAGTTCTACCGCTTCCAGGACTCGGAGTTTGGTCTGAACCACATTACCAATGACAAGGACTCGGAGGATGAGCTGCAGGAGGCTCTGTCGCTTCTGTCGCAGCTCGGCCCTGATGCTCTGCTCACTATGATCCTGAGGAAAAGGTCGGTACATGAGAATGAGGCTATGACAGATAACTATGGTGGAAGATTATAGACCTCCTGATTATTTTTCTAGAAGAAAATGCATCTTTCTAGAGTGTTTGATAACGGTAAATTTTCTTTTTGCTCAGCCCCAGTCAAAGGAGTGCAGAGGACCTGGAGGTCATCTATGAAGAGCTGCTCCACGTCAAAGCTGCTGCTCATCTCTCCACCTCTGTCAGTAACCACTCCCCTCTGCTCCCCAGACCTTTACACAGCTCTGGAAAAAATTAAGAGACCATTGCATTTTTTTTTTTGCCTGAAATCAGCGTCTCTACATGTATGAGTTCATTCCATTCCAGCGTCTGTTGAATACATTCATTATAAAATGAATACGATCTTGTTATCTTCGCATTATTCGAGGTCTGAGAACATTGCTTTTTTGTACTTTTTTTTATTTTGACCATTTGTCATTTTCTGCAAATAAATGCTCTAAATGCTAATATTTTTATTTGGAATTTGGGAGGAATGCTGTCAGTAGTTTACAGAATGAAACAAAAATGTTCATTTTACTCAACCACATACATATCAATTGTCAGATTAGAGAAACTGATCATTTTGCAGTTGCCTCATATATTTTTTCCAGCCCTTTATATATATATATATATACACACAAACACACATTTGTCTACATGACTGCGATGAAAGGTTGATAAATGTACAGGTTCCTCAGATCTCCGAGCCTCTTTGAGACCTGAGGAAAACAGAGCACTGATTTACACTGTCTCCTGTTTGATCTGTTGTTGGGTAGGTGCGTAAGGAGTTGGCAGCCGTGCTGGTCTTTGAATCACACGCCAAAGCCGGAACAGTCTGTGAGTGTGACAGCTTTGCTGACGTTAGACTTTGTGTGGTAGACTGCTGTGTTATACACACACACCTTTCATTGTGTTGACGAACCACAGGGCACTCAGACACTCGCACGCGTCTCTACTACCACAGGCTTCTGCGCAACAAAGCTCTCAAACAACTGTTACGTACTGTTGCCCATCAAGTTGGAAAAAAACCCCCACTCATCTCATCTCTTGAAATAATTGTGACGATGTGATTTATTCTTCAACGAAGGGAAATAGGTCTCAGTGTGTAGTCATTGAAGCCGATCAAAGGTGAATACTGATATGCTGATGTGTAAAGCAATAAAAAGCAATAAAAATAGGAATTCCTCCAAAAAGAAAATTTAAGGGCATCAGTATATATATTGCATCTCCAGTATTTAGATTTCATTTCAAATATACATATTCACATTTTCAACCGAGGAATACTCAAACATCTTCATGCGTGGCATATCCATGATTAATTATAAATAAAGGTAACTATTTTCTAATCTGTGTGGAATACGAGTCTGAACTGCATGTGAATGTGCTCTTTAAAGATGATATTCTGCAGCTATACTGTTTATACACATGGGAGTGTGTGTGTGAGTGTGTGTGTGTAAATGTCTGTGTTTGCTCCTGACATCCTTTTTGTGATCTAGTATTCAGCCAAGGGGACAAAGGGACTTCATGGTACATCATCTGGAAAGGCTCTGTAAATGTAATCACACACGGGAAGGTAAATGGCAAAATGAACTTGTCACCGTTCAGGCTATTTCCACATGAAATGAGTTTAGCCTCGATATTGACCATTTGGATAATAATAATAATAATGCTGTGTGTTATGTGCAAACAGGGCCTGGTAACCACACTGCATGAAGGTGAGGACTTTGGGCAGCTCGCTTTGCTGAACGATGCACCTCGTGCTGCCACCATTATTTTAAGAGAAGACAACTGTCATTTCCTCCGCGTTGACAAACAGGACTTCATACGCATCCTCAAGGTAATGTATCTGTGATGACCTCATTTTGTATTCATCAGACCATAATAGTAATATAAGGAACTTGCCCAAGCCTAAAATGCTCCAAATGTCCTATGACAAATATACCAACCATGTGTTTGGGCTGTTGTGTCCTTTAGGATGTGGAGGCTAATACGGTGCGACTGGAAGAACATGGGAAAACTGTGTTGGTGCTGGAAAAGAGGGATGAGTCAACAGAGTCTGGATATGCAGTAAACAACAGCAAGTAAGTTAACGCTGAAAAGATACTTTACTCGACCTCCCATGTCTCCAATTGAACATCTGTGCCATGCTGACCAACCAAACTATCTGAAGGGTGTATACTACCCTTATGTCAACTACAGTGATACCAGACAGAGACAGACTGAGAGCTAAATGGGAAAGAGATCTAGGAATCACCATTGAGGAACAGCTATGGAGGAATCTGTGAGAGATGGAGTCACCTCTACTATAAATACTAGGTATAGACCGATCCACAGATGGAGTCACCTCTACTATAAATACTAGGTATAGACTGATCAAGTTCAACTTCCTCCATCAGCTGTATATTACCCACTTAAATAGACGTAACTCTAATGTATCACCTTTGTGCTTTAGATGTGGTACAGAGGAAAGAACATTCCTTCATTCGACCTGGCAGTGTTTTAGATTGCAAGGGTGTTGTCGGGGTGGGGGGGTATGTGAAGCTATGGAATATCCATGGGGCCATATTTCCATTGGACCCTGAAGTCGGTCTACTCGTGAATCTAACTAAACTCAAATGACAGACAGAAATTCAGGTGACAATCATTAAGAAATGTATTGATAGAAAATGGAAATAAGACTCCGCCCCCTTTCCGATCAAGATGTGGTCAGAAGAAGTCAACAGTGCTACAAGATACGGAACCATTTATAAACTAAGTGGGAAATTTACCAGCACACCACATTGGTTCAGCTCCATATACCTGAGCAGGACTTGTAGGACTTAGGAGTGATGTAACATACTGTATGTGTGTTTGACTCATGCGGTCCATTTATGTACTCTGTTTTTGTTTTGTTTTTTTGTCTTCGACATTGTATGTTTTTTGTGCTCTTCTTGTGTGTGTGCACGTGTGTGTGTTTTGTCTGCCGTCTCTGATCCTGTCATTGTGGGTTGGAAATGCCATCTTGTAGTGTGTGAATGTACTGTATTGTCTAATGAAAAATCTAAAAATAAAATGACATTTTTTTCAAAAGATACTCTACGTAGGTGCTGACAGGTACGAAATTATGCTGATAGTTCAGACACAGCGAGGGGGGTCCTGTGTCAGATGTGATAAAAGTCAAATTAATGGAGCGTTATCTAACACTGAGAAAAGAAATGGACTTCAACCCTGCCGTGCTTAATGACTCCTTATCAGCGCTCAAGTGTTTGAGCATACTCAAAAGTGAATTAGTACGATGTTGACTCGCTTTTACTTCACTCTTACTTGTTAAAATGCACACACCGCCACACACACTGCAACTCCCTCCTCCACGTCACTGAATTATCAGAGTTCAAACAAGTGTCACATTTTTTCAGCAGTGCCTTTAGACAATGATCCCTCAAATAAGAACTGTGACGTAGCTCCGGTAATTTACAATGTAACAGTCAACATATGATGTGTAACTATGGTCCCTGTGATCCATTCAGCTATCATGGGACTGTAAACACATCTACTATCTTAAATGCTGAGAGTGAAAATTTCTGATGATTTATTAGTGTATATAATATATATAGTATATATATATATATAATACATATATATATTAACATACCGTTAATAAATCACTTGTGCTCCTCCCAGCACATGATAGCTCTTGAGGCTGAATCCATAATATATATATATATTACCTTCTTCAACAGAGTTTATATGATAGAGCGAATAATCTTTTTAAGTGATAACAGTACAAGATAAACAGATACTTTTTCATGTATGAAGAGTTGTGTCTTCATGTTTCTATAATGCATATGAAAAGGTTGCAAACTAAATTCAAACTCTCATGTTGTCACAAATAATGATCAAACATACATGTTACACTTCACCACAATCCCAAACATTCCAAATCCATTTACTTAAGTTTCTGTTTGAAAGAAATTTGCTGCGAATGACCCAAAAAGAGATGCATTTACTTGTATGTTACTCAAGGAAGGAACTCAAGCAATCAATGCCAAATGATGCAAAATTAGATCTATTACTGCATTAAATTCAGTCGGACCAAACAAACTCTCCATATTTTGTTGCCTTGAGGTTTCATCACTGAATTCATCCACTATGATATCATTTTGATAAGCTGTGCAAGGTTGCAGCATTTTCTTGGCAAGTAATGTTGCTGAACATGCAGCTGAAGGACTGAAGTGCTAGGCATGATGGGTAATTACCGATCTGCCTCCGTCGTCTTCACTCTGATACACCCGTCACTCTGGAACAGGGTCAATCTGGACTTTGAGAACAGACACAGACCACAGGAACTTTTTCCACATAAACAGTCGGTCCACCAGTCGGTCCATCTGTACTGTCACAGACATGAATGACGGACAATCTGATTTGTTCTCTGTCTCCGTCTGCTCTCTACAGATACACAGTAATGTCAGGAGCGCCTGAGAAAATCCTTGAACACCTTTTGGAGACAGTCAAGTTGGACTCAAATGGAAACGATGCCATAGGTGGGAGCCTCAGGACATCTGCCGTTCCTTCAACATGGGCCAGATTTACTAAGATCCATATTTGCGTGTACTATCTAGAATTTTGAGTGTGGGTTGTAGGTAATTTACTCAGTGATTACATAAAAGACAAGACCCACAAACAAGTTGGAGGCACTATTCAAATGGAGGTTTTGCTGTGTTTTTGTTGGTTTGCAGCATGGTGAGTTTGGAGAGACAAAAGCCCAAAAAGCTAAATCTGATCCTATAGAGTTAGAGGTGTTGGTAAACGAAGCAAAGGGTTATTTGCTTTGTAGATGTTACTACTCATGGAAGGTTAATGCATTTTTTCTTTCACTATTCAGCTCATCTGACAAATCACTGGACGTAAAAGCTCTAAATGCTTTCCTTTATAAATGATTCCACTGACACCTGCATCTGTGGCTGTCGCTCTTGAAGGCACATGTTGGTATAAATATATTTAGGCTAACTTTTTTTTTTTTTTGGGGGGGGGAGAGAGATATAACCGGAACACTGAAATAAACACTTAAAATGAAATTAATGAAATAAACACTACAGCGAAATAATCACTGCAAACTCACTTGTGTACAGAGTCATATGGCTGCAGGCACTATGGATATGTTTATTGGGAAGTGACATAAGACAAAGATAATTTAAAAAAAAAAGAAAAAGAATAAAGTTTGTTAGTTGGCGCTTAGTGTAGGATGGAGACAATACACACGAAAACTGAATGCACTCACTACTACAAAACAAAACACAAGTCTAAAAGGACAGTAGGTAGTAGTAGATGATGATTTCTTTCGGCTTTTTCCCCTTCGGGGGCACCACAGCAAATCCAATTCGCTTATGATTTGGCAGGAGTTTTTACACCGGATGCCCTTCCTGACGCAACCCACCGAGTAGGTAGTAGTAAATAAACCGCAAAAACATATAAAAATTCCCAGTATTAAAAACCAAACTTAATAAGTTCTATAAGTAGATGAAAACACCACATACCGTTAATAAATCACTTTGTCTGTGCTCGTCCCAGCGCGTGAGAGTTCTTGAGGCTGAATCCATAACTTGCACTCTCTTTTCTTAATCTGCCTTAAAGAGTTATTTTTATGAACTGTCTTTTGTATAATGTTTTGTCATGTGTATTTAACTGTGTAATCCTGTAACTGTGTGTAGTATTTGCTGCTGCCTATCTTGGCCAGGACTCCCTTGAAAAAGAGGTTCTTGATCTCAATGGGATATTTACTGGTTAAATTAAAAAAAAAGAAAAACATGCACAATTGCATGCACATGTTGCATATTCATGATAAGATAAGATAGAACTTTATTGATCCCACCACGATGGCAAATGAACTAATGGGAGGTGACGCACTATTTAGGCCCTTTGACAGACCCAACCCTTATTGTGAACTATTTGTAAATCAGATTGTACTTTCTTTTTTTTTTTTGTTGCCTGAACAATGAGTTTACACACGTTTTAGTACATGCAAACCTTGAGTAGATCCGGCCTTTAGTCAGCTCGGAGGTCAGCACTGTTTTCCTGTTTGTCTCCCTACAGATCCTTGTGCAACTGACTTTCTGCTGACCCACAAAGTCTTCATGCCGTCCAGTCAGCTGTGTCCTGCATTGCAGCACCAATATCCTCTGACACGATGAATGATAAACAAAATTAACACATCTGATAACACGCATGATAAGGACAATCTGAGTTCCAATTTCTAACTGATACTGAATATTGTTGTGGAACTGGGATGCCCATAGTTTAAGAAAGACGAGTACTACCATACATACTAGTACTTCTACTGTTACTGCGACTACTCTGTTTGTGTTTTTGTTCTCCTTAACCTTGACCGTACCTACCATGCGGAGCTGTCTGAGGGTTCAGAGCAGGAGAAGGCAGCCTACGTTATCAGCATTAAACAGAAGGTAGTGAAGCTCATCAGCCAGTGGGTGGCGCTGTACGGCCTCCAGCTGAAGGAGGATCCCATTGTCCTGGACTGTTTGGAGGTGAAGTTAAGCCCTTTTTAGAATAACTACAGCTCAGATTTTTTTTTTTTTTATCTATTTAACAAAACAGTAGCAGTTATTCTGTTGTCATTACATTTGGCGGAAACAGGGACTGAAGAAGGAGGTGGCAGGTGATCTGCGTCTGTCCAACATCCTGAGAGAACAATTTAGGGAGAGGAGGAAAACAAAAACGTAAATTATATCTTATAGCTACATACTGAATGATAGACATTTTAATATAATCAAAATTCTTAAGTAAAACATATTGCAGCATAGCGTCTCATTTTTTTTTTCATTTTTCTGAATACCTAAGGTTGGAGAATGGGTACCAGTCACTGAACAAGGTGAGCCTTCCCTGCTGGAGAATGTTTTCACCCACTGGGAACATGTTGTTCTGTTCTAATGTAAAAGAAGAAAATGTTTGACGATCATAAACAGATGACTTTTAAATGTTTTCAATGAATGTTGGAATGTCTGTTATCAACAGAACCACCACTTTGACTGGTTTTCAAACTGTGACGAACCAGTGGGAAGGATACAGCCCATCAGAGCGCAGGATAAAGGTGAGTGTGCACGTACTGTATGCACAATGATGAGCTCACATGTATAAAATAACATGTATGGAATCAGTCACTGCTGATATGTTTGAGATATATATATATTTTTGTGTTTGTCTCATCTCTTTGAAGTGTTATATGAGATCTACCAGCCAGACAACAAACCTCTCACCGTCATACTCCCGGTGAACACCTCTGTACAGGGTGTGATGTCAGCTGTGGTCAAACCTGGAAACGATCACATCCTGGTCAAACTCAACTCCATGGGAGGTGAGAGCCAGATAAAAGATAATCTGACACCTTATTTTACATGGAAATGTTTCATACACTAATACAACTCTGTTAAACCAAAAAACGTAATGTTAGTGCAGGACTGTGTATACAGTACTGAATACACGAAAGTATTTGTGTTTATTGCATATTTATTAGATGTATATATGTGTATGATAAATACACATATATACATCTAATAACCCAATATGTAATAAACATATTGGGTGTATCCCGGCTGGATATGTCAGTTGGTAAGGCACCGGGCTGGTGCATAGGGGATACCCAGTTCGATCCCCGGTAAGACCGTACAGTGGGTTGTGTCAGGAAGGGCATCCGGCATAAAAACTACTGCCATATCAAATAAGTGAATTGGATTCGCTGTGGCGAACCCGGAAGGGAAAAAGCTGAAAGAAAGTCATCATCGTTACATGTTGGGTGCATACATGTGTATATATTTATATGTATTTTTTAGAAATATGTTTGTTTATTGCAGTGGTTTATGTGTATTTATGTATAGATGTACACTTATTGCTGTGGTTTATGTTTTTTATGTATGTTTGTTTTGCTGCTGTGCCAAATACTTCTCTCCTTGTGAGACATTAAAGGTCTATCATATGATATATTACTACTGCTGAACAAGTATTTACATGCTCATTTCATACTGTACTATTCTATACAATTATCAGTTGATTTATTTGATTTTCCCCTTTTTAATTTTTCACTTCAGTGTCCTGTACATAATTTTTCAATGTGTTATATGGATTCATCAGAAAGAGCTCAGTTGAAGCTGGATGCGACTGCGGTCTACACAGCACTAGGACTCAACGAGAGACTCTTCATTTGTACGAGCAGCCAAGTGGAACAACTGGTGAGAGAACGATACAGCAACTTCACCCACAATAAATTCTGATAGGGCTGAATAATTATCGTAACGCAGAAAGTTTGGTTCCATACCTTCAATGCTAGATTCCCCTGAAGGAGCAACTGGGACCAGAACAGGGAACAACAGAAATCCTGGAACAGATGAGCTCCAAAGACATCGCCAATGAACTCACCAGTCACGACTGGGAATTATTCACCGCCATGCACGAGGTAACATCACAGCCTACAGATATAACCGGTGAAATGAGCTCACAGAGTTACACGTAGGGTAAACATGGCAAATATGAAACCAAAGCCGAACTTGATAGTTGGACGGTTCACTATTTGATCAAAAGAACGGGTATCACTTACCCAGACACATCTAAGTCGCACACTCATTGTATCATCTTTGACATCAGACATCTGAAGTGTTGGAACAGTTCCTGTAAGTTTCACATGTTTCTGACAGTAGTGGAGTGAAAGGCCCAGATTTTCAGTCACTAACACTAGTAGCAACAGTGTAAAACCACTCAGTCACTGTCAAAAGTCCTGAAAGTAGAACATTCTTAATGAAAGTAGTAAAAGTGGGCCAGTGATACATTTTAGAACATTTACATCACTGGATTATATTTGTCTTTGTACATCTTTAAAAACACATCCTAGTAATGGTTATTTTATATACACGATTAGTTTAATCTGTAATAAAGCATTGTTTTTATAGCTGATGTAGTTAATGATATTAAATTTACACAGCAGCATTTATCTAAAGATACTGATCAGTACAATAGTTGATTGAAATATTTGCTTCAGATGCAGCAGAATATTGTCAAGAACATTTGAGTGCTTTTATTTACAGTATATATTATTTTAGTTTGATTTTTCTTAAGACAGTATTACAGTTACATTTATACACTCCACTTAGCTCAGTTGTTAAGGCACCAGGACATGGGTTTGATTCCTGGGATGAGCATCCAGTGGGTTGTGTCAGGAAGGGCATCCAATGTAAAAACTTTGCCAAATCAAATATGTGAACTGGATTTGCTGCGGGGTCCCCGGAAGGAAAAAAGCGTAATCATCAGAGTTACATTTTTACACTACAAGACCATATTCCTAACCCACAATCCCAGGGTGAAACAAAAACACAAAAACAAACAAAAAAACCCACAATGGGCTCAAAAAACACAAAACAGGTACAATTACAAAGAAAAAAAACAAAACATAAAAGTGAACCGGATGGATCACAGGATAGAGTGCTTTTATTAATGAAAAAAAATCTATGAAATTCCTCCCCACTCTGGTTTGTGAACAAGGTGACCCTGTGTGTGTGTGTGTGTGTGTGTGTGTGTGTGTGTGTGTGTGTGTGTGTGTGTGTGTGTGTGTGTGTGTG
>JAPTHA010000027.1:5366880-5382878 GCA_029814585.1 Gymnapogon annona
GTGTGTGTGTGTGTGTGTGTGTGTGTGTGTGTGTGTGTGTGTGTGTGTGTGTGTGTGTGTGTGTGTGTGTGCAGGTGGAGCTGGTCTATTATGTATTCGGTCGTCATAAATTCCCAGGTGCCATCACAGCCAACCTGGAGCGGTTCGTGCGCCGTTTCAATGAAGTGCAATACTGGGTGGTGACAGAGCTCTGTCTCTGTGAAGACCTGGTGAAACGAGCCATCCTGCTCAAGAAGTTCATCAAGATCGCTGCAGTGTAAGGGGTCGACCCGCGTTCACTGGAACAACAGCCCTTTAGTCAATACGGAAACTAATTTAATCTCTTTTTTTTTTCCTCACAGGTTGAAAGAGCAGAAGAATCTCAATTCCTTTTTCGCTGTGATGTTTGGTTTGAGTAACAGTGCTGTACAGAGGCTTTATAAAACCTGGGAGGTGAGAAATATGAGATGGTAACATGATGCAACTGTGTCAGCCATTGCAGATGAACATCATAGTTTGTTGATGTTATTGTCGCTGTTGTGTTACAGAGAATACCCAATAAGACGAAAAGAGTCTATTGTGCTTATGAGAGGCTGATGGTAAGTTGCGCGGTTACTCTTGTTCATTTTTCATAATGAGGTTATTTATATCCTGGTGGTGTTGAGTGCATTATCAGACTTCTGCAGAGGTCGTTGATCAGCTGATCATTGATTGAACCAAGTGGTGCACGAGGGAAACACCTAAAGCATGCAGGATACTGAACCTCCAGGACTGCAGTTCAACACCCCATTAGCTATGCCATAGCTCAGGGGTGTCAAACATGTGGCCCGGAAGCCAAAACCAAGCCGCCAAAGGGTCCAATCCGACTCGTGAGATAGATTTGTCAAACGCAAAAATTACACTGAAAATCTCTGAAGTGAAACAAACAAGTAAAATAACATAATAACCTATAAATGATGAGAATATCAAAGTTTCCTTTTTGTTTTAGTGTGAAATAGGATTAAAAATGAAATAAGAGTATAGAGTTACATGAAAATATGTACACACACACACACACCACCCTCATGTCTCTACTAACGGGGTTCAGAAAAGGAATGAATGAAGAGATGAAAAGTTATTTATTTGTGAGTGTAATTTTAACAAAATTCTGCTTGTTACCGTTTTGTGTGTTTTCTTCTGTGTTTAGGATCCTTCTCGTAACCACAGGGCCTACAGACTGGCAGTGGCCAAGCTCGGCCCTCCTTACATCCCCTTCATGCCCCTGCTGCTCAAAGGTACCATTAACACTCTGGTCGACAGAGCATTAGATGCGAGTGGAAGCAGACCGATACAAGGATACGAGTCACACAGTCATTTTCCTCCTGTTTTTCTCCAGACATGACGTTCATCCATGAAGGAAACCCAAACTGTGTAGACAAACTGGTCAATTTCGAGAAGATGGTGAGAGCGCAGTCTATTGTTAATGCGAGCTCTTCTCATCTCCTTTGTTTGTGACGGACTTGATTTCATTATGCGTCTTGTGTCGCAGCGGATGATTGCCAAGACGGTGAAAATCGTACGAGGGTGCAGGAGTCAGCCTTACGGTGAGCGCTCAACATCTGGAGGATTAAGGAGCACTTTTAGACAGATTTCTATTTATAGTTTGTAAAATTCCTCTTTTACCCTCTGCAGTGCCTTCATCTCCACAGAGAGGCCTCGCAGATCGGATGTTCCTGGAAGGGCCCTCGACTCGACTCTCGACATGTAAAATACATCTGTCATTATTATCATTCTATAGTTTTTTAAACGTATATAGATCAATACACCGCTGACACATGTCACAGTTACATACATTTTAAAACTCATAAGGGGGGGGGTCATGACATGGCTTGCCCCAAGATCATCACAGTGTCTTTGAGACTTGCATCTGATGTTAAAATGTCCCAAGACATTGCGAAAAGTTCTCCAAAATTCTCTGGGCTAACTAATACTGTGACTATAATAATAATAATATTGCTAACTCTAGGCAGTTGAATCAGGTCAACTGGACTAAGTGTCTTGGAAGACGTTTCATCCGTTATCCAAGTGCCTTCATCAGTTCATGCAGGGTGTGTAAATTCTCATTGGTCCAGCTTAAAGGTACCTCCCATGCAATTGAATCAGGTCACCTGCATGAACTGACAAAGGCATTTCTAAGACAAAACTCAGCCCAGTTGACCTGATTCAATCGCCTTGAGCTGGACCAATGAGAATTTAGAATAGTACAGAATAGAATATCCTTTATTGTCACTGTACACCTGTTACAATGAAATTATTCAGGAACCCCCCCCCACCCCCTTGTTTGGTAGGTAGATAGGTAGGTAGGTAGATAGATCTCCCTACATACATACCCTCCTACATACACTGGAACAAATGCCGCCTTTTTGTCTCAGGATGTTAAAGTTAAAATAGTTTATTGGCTATTGTTCAAATTCAATTCAAGTTCAAAAGACTTTATCCCGAAGGGCAATTTTGGGCATGTGGAGCAGCAAACAAAAAAGATAAAAACCTACTTATATACATATAAACAGACAAATTAGTAAAATAACAGTGCCGCAACATGGTGCAAGTTGTGCAAAAAAACAAAACAGAGTCCCAAATGTAAACTGAATCTGTAGAGTCTGCATTGAGGGAGGTGAGGGAAGTGTAGGTGTCATGGAGTTGAGTATGGTTGTTTGTGGGGGCACTGTGTGTGTGTGTGTGTGTGTGTGTGTGTGTGTGTGTGTGTGCGTGTGTGTGAGGGGGTGGGGGGTGGAGGTGTAGAGTGTAGTAGGAGGACAGCCTTTGGCTTTTTCTTTGAACCACATTTACACCACATTTACATCTAGTCCTAAAGTACAATATGAACTAGATGTACTGTCTATTTCTATTATCTCTCTCTCTCTCTCTCTCTCTCTGTATGTATATATATATATACACACACACAAACTATTTTATTTCCATGTACAGTATATACTGTAACTCAGTCTAAATCTCTTACCCGTCTAGACTCCGAGCATGCCCTCCCTCTGCGGACCCCCACCAACATCCGACACTACATTCAGAACCTCAAGGTGATAGACAACCAGCGCAAGTTGACACAGCTGTCGAGAACAATTGAGTGCTGAGACATTATCCTCTCGCACACATACACACGCAGAGGCCATCCAACGACAGCACGACGGCGTCACTGTGAACAAAAGTCATTTTCTCCTCCCGAGTCAAATGGATGCGTGGACGTGTTGGCTGAGCGGACACGGATACTCACTGGGTTTCAGAGAGCGCCGTCAGCATCAAGTGGTTTTCTGCAGCGTGAACAGCAATGACTCTAATGTCGGAGCGCGTGCAGCCTTGAATTCACAGGACTTGTGGGACACCCATTATCCAAAAAGCCTTATAGTGCACACTACTTTTGGAAGCGTGCACACCACAGTGGAAAAGTGATCCACTCACAACAGCTGTGATTATAGAAGCTCGTCAGCCGCACAGTGTTACATCAGTGTGCAGTCCAGCAGTCTTTTGTTGTCATGACGATTTCGTGAGAGTTTATATAATGATGTTTGAGGAAAAGCCACACTAATGGTTCTAAACAAAGGGCCTTGAGAACACATGTACTTCACCATAGCTCACACGTGTCCAGCCCTGGTCCTCGAGACCTGGCGTCCCGCATGTTTCAGATGTTTCCCTCTTCCGTCACACCTGGACGCCATTGCATCATTGTCAGCCTTCTGCAGAGGTCGGAGAGGAGCTGATCATTGATTGAACCAGGTGTGATGGACGAGGGAAACATCTAAAACATGCAGGACACTGGACTCCCAGGACTGGAGTTCAACACCCCATTAGCTGTGCAACAGCTCACGGGTGTCAAACATGTGGACCGGGGGCCAAAATCGGCCTCACTAAAGGGTCCAATCCAGCCTGTGAGATAAATTTGTCAAATGCAAGAATTACACTGAAAATGTCTCAAGTGGAACAGACAAGTAAAATAACACAATAACCTATAAATTATGACAATTTCAAAGTTTCACCTTTTATTTTAGTGTGAAATAGATTTTTTTAAAATAAAAAGAATGTAGAATTAAATGAAAATATTTATAATTTCCCCATGGTGGGATAAAAAAAGTCATAACTAAGTGTAATTTTAACAATATTCTGCCTGTTACTAAATGTTTTGTGTCTTTGTAGATCCACTGTGATCTATAAATAATAATGCTCATGTGTAAATGAAAAGCCAAGGCATACAATTGGACTGCAACACTGCACTTTTCCTTTTGCACACCAAAACAAAGACAAAACATTTTAGTTATGATTTTTTGAAGTCATTACACTGTTTTGTTTTCTTTTTTTTTTACTGGTCTGGACCACCTGAGATCACATGGGCTGTATGTGACCCCTGAACTAAAGTGAGTTTGACACCCCTGCCATAGCTAATCAATTTAGGTCAGTCATTTGTGCACTTCTTTTTTTTTCCACATTAAAACTAATATATTGTATCAGATCTTTTTTCAGTTACAAAACCACTGATGTGCATTTAATTTCGTACCATATTTTCTAAATAAATTATTTTCACAGTTATGTGTATTAAGTAACAGTACAATGATTTGTAAAAAGGGAAATACTTTATTTTAAGTACAAACCATAACAGGTAAAAATTGACTTCCAAGAAAAAAAAAAAACAAAAAAATAACTTTTGTCCAAACCCCTGTCAAAACACGTTCTCCCCAATATGGGGTGAGAAAAATTCACAACACATCCATTATCCGTTGAACTTGAAATACTCTCCTTGTCATAAAATATGTACAACTTCTTTTTGAAAGTCCAGGAGAGTGAAGATGGGCTAAAAAAAAAACCAAAAAAAAAAAAAAAAACCAGTGCCTTCTCCTGATATAAACATGTAGGGAGCAGTGAAATTAACTCATTATTACAAATAATGAGCAGAAATAAATTCAGTCTAAAACATTTTCATATAGACAATGTTAAGGATTTATATTAATGATCAATTATGGATTTCATTGACCCTAAGGCTTGTTCCGTTTCCATGACATATAGTAAATCACTGTCCAGTACAAGGGGGTGTGGGTGTGGGTGGGGGGGCATGGAAAGAAGAGTAATGACGCAAAAAAATGTAGCACATATGGTTAATATTAAATGTGGTGTTTGAACAGGTGCAACAGCACAGCACATAAATTATCAATCTATGGTATGTCAACATACCCAATTTCACCTCGGATATGTTCTGTAGTCTGCGTTTCTGTGTCAGTCTGTGGTACGAAAATATTAGGAAGGAAAAAAAAAAAAAAAAGAAAAAAAAAGTGGACCAGCAATGAAATGGTGATTACATCTCAAGTGGAAAAAAATCTCAGAGTAGTAATGTCACACCTGCAGTTGGTTTAGTGAGAAAGCAAGTGAAAGTGAAAAGCCAGAAATCCCACACACGATTAAGTCTCGTCACACACTCTTTTTTTTTTTCCGACGTAAACCACCACATGTAACAAAAGCTCTGTCCAATCAGAACACAGTCACAAATAAAACATTTTTTTTTAAAAAAAGCACTGTAATATTACAAAGAGTGAATATAAATATTGCACTTTCAAAAAACAATATGTTCCCAGCACCTACTCGTCATCCCTTTACAAGAGGTACACAATGACATTCCGCTCAACACCAACGCATCTGGACAGTAGACTTTTTTTTTGGTGGTGGGGGGAGGGGGGCTTTTCTGTGGCAAATGTCACTGAGGTTTTAACAAAAAAAAAATAAAAAAAATAAAAAGAATCGCCACCACGCTTCAACCGATCTTCCTGAATACTGACTGCATTTGTACTCAACAGTAGTGCAGAATGTGTTCACCTCTATATTCTCCTGCTACAGAGGTGACGGGCATGAACAGGACTAAGCACTGGGAAGATAATTACAACTCATACATAAAACAAACATTCATAAATACACCAGTCACGCAAACGCATTGTACGCATAAAGTCACACGTAGACGCACGCAAACGCAGATACACACACACATATATACACACACGCTCTCTGAATGCTAACCCGCAGACAGTAAATACTTACACTTAAGGCACATTAAATTCATGTACGTGACAAATTAAAGAAACCAATACAAAACATTTTCAATGTTCAGTCCCTGTAGTCTTTTGGTAGTGGGGTGACTTGAACCACGTGGTTATGTTACTAAACATGGGCAGCTTTATGCAAAAAAAACAATGAAAAAAAAACCTAAAACAAAAAGAAATACAGTATCTCACAGTAACACACACTGTAAGCTGAAAATGGATCCTTCACACTCACTCAGTGATGATCCTGCCTGCTCTGCTCTCTGTCTGAACTTGTCAAGGCTACAACACTGCTGATTGGCATGTCTTTGGTTCAAGACATCATTATGTCATGGTTATCAAATACGCGGCTCCAACAAAAGCATCATTCGGTCTTTGCTTTACAGGTAGGAGCAAAAAAAAAAGGGGGAGGGGGGGGAATAAACAAAAATGAAATAAACAGCAACAATGTTCTCTGGGAGACACCGCTGAAACTTTTGAACAGAAACACCACACACTGCCTGGAGGCTAATGTGAGGTTCGACAGGTCTGCGGTGGTTCCAGTCCCATCCCAGTTGACTACGGAGTAACGACGGCACCAGCATTGGTAACTCTGAACATGAACAAACAGATTTTAAACAAAGTGATCAGTAGGAGTTTAAAAAAAAAAAAAAGTCAGAACTCAAAGGAAGGTCAGTCAGTCTTTTGGCGTCTTTGGATTTACATCAGTAGATTTCCTTTGAGTGCAACTCAGCTGAGCGCTGTCCACCAACCTGAGGCAGAAAGAGAACATTTGCATCGACACTCGATATAGGTTCTGATCCCAGGACCCCCAGCACGTATGGGGGGGGGGGCGGACACCCAGGACGTGAGCGGGTTGAAATGATTATCAAATTCACGGTCAAATATCTACCCATAGGTAGGCTAATGCTTTCAATTTCACGTTTTTGATTGGTATCAGTGGAAAAGGTGGCGGAGTTAATGAAGCGAAACCCCTTCAGGCGAGGGGGGGTTCACAGCCAGAAGCAACACACGGCCACGTCCCATCTGTGACGGTGGACACGTCAAATTATTAGCACCAAATTGAGGCAGTTCAAAGGATTTTAAAGGACTCTCCATCACACGGAGGTGAAATAAGGAAATGCGAGAGGCCTCTTCTTCCACCCGCACATTGGCCGGACAGTTGCCTTATTTCTTCCCGAGTTCACTTTGGTTCTCATTGAGACTAACGTTAGCCTCGAGTCAGTCAACCTGTGACTTTGATTAAAAAAAAAAAAACTTTTTTTTTTTTGGTAACAGTCTCAAAACATCAGCAAACAATGCATAAATAAAACAGAAAAGGAAAAAAATAAACATTCATTTGGCTTGGAGATCTTTGGATTTCTTGTCTTCCTCTAGTGCAGCACATTGGAGTTCCAGTGGTCTCTCTCCGTCTTCTCACAATTGCTCTCGGACCCACTCGAAATGATTCGGTCTCATTTCTTCATTTTTTGCAATCATATGGCCAGGTACTGTGGTTGTGGTATTTCCGCTTGCCCATCAGGCCTCCGAAGCAGCCTGTGGTTTGAGTTGTGCTTTCTCCATGGCAGTGCCATACGGGACAGATCGCTTGAAGAAACCGAACTACGACAATGAGGGGGAAAAAAGGAAAGAGGAGAAAATATCAGACATTTGACAGGATGGAAATCTGGTGTTTGAGTCTCGTTAATCTGAGAGCAGCACTGACCTTGTATAAGATATAGATGAGTAGAGCCAGAAGAAGTAAACCGACCAGAATAGCCAAAATAATGATCCAAAGTGGCACCGAGTTCTCTATATCTGGTTTGTTCCACACCACGGGCGTCAACACCTGAAAAAGGAAATAATAGTTTATTTTCCTGTTGGAATTAAATATGGAAAATTGCAGTGGATGGTGGATCTAATGGAGGAATACCTTTTTCTGCCCGCTTGGAGAATGTCTGGGTGGGATGGCATATGGCATCTTCTCCACGTTGTATCTGGCCACACATTCTAGCACATACTGCTTGTAGGCTCTCTGAAAAAGGAGGAATAAACCAGGCTCAAAATGTGACGCAGTTCACCGAAAATACACTAGATGGCGACAGAGCTCTAGGTAAAGGGTGTCTCTGCCACAGACGACCACGTAGAATTCCAATCCTATGAGGATCTACAGTCCACTAGATGATGAATTTTCAGTACATTCACACATATGCCTTGTGTTATAGCGTGCAGGGGGGAGGTGATTAGTCTGCGTAGAGGTCATGTGTGTATGCAGGCAGACGCAAGTCACTCGTACACACTGGCAGAGAATGCAGTCTGCGCGGCCGATCCTGATCTGTTTTCCTTAGTTGGCGACCGTTGACCCATTTGTTGAGTCAAATATGTGAGACCGTGTATAATGGCAGTCAGAAAGAACCAGACTGGCGACTTCCAACCGATAATCTTTTGGCAGCCACATACTTTAGATTCTAACTCTATATTTTCCTTTTTGAACCTTTAATGAATAATGGCGACTTGCTTCGTGCCAAACGTCTGACATGAGAAAACACACAGCAGCCACTGGGAAAAGATGAATCTACGGCGTACAGCCTCTGCTCTGCCCTGCCTTTGTCATCTGGCGGTGAACGCATGAACATGTTTCGACAGCTGGTTTGAGAGGCCAGATTCATCTCCTACGAACCTCAATAAAGGTCTCGGCCCAGATGCGGGATCGCACTTTCAGGATAGCGGTCGTCCCTCTCTCCAGCAGCCCCACGGTGCATTGGAGCTTCCAGCACTCCACGTTGGAACAGGACTATGGCAAGGGAGAGAGAGAGAAACACAGCAGTTAAACACCACTTTATCTTGCCCTAAATGTTTATGCGTAGGATTCACACAAAACACGAAAACATTCTCCCATTAAAAACAGCGGAAAGAGGAATAAAAGTAGAAACTGGTAGAATAGCCATGTTAATGCTTCAGGTCCAATAAATATAACAAAGAGCCCAATGTTATGATCCCTATTCCACGCCTGCTTCGAATTAGATTGAAGGAATGTCATGAGACTGTAAAAATGCAGCATGCTCCACTCTCCACATTATTGCCCAACCACTAAAACCAGCCCATTTTTCTCAAGACTGCAATATACACAATGTTAATTAGATCCCTATAATGCAGCTTGGCACATACAACACTTGAAGACATTCGCACCGTGTTTTTAAAAAAAATAAAACTGTCTCTCTAAGCCAGACCACCCCCAGACTGAGAGGTTTCAGTGGTTTCCTGCGGGAGCACATCAGTTTACTTATTATGCCAAGTCGGGCAAACATTGAAGTAGTGCCCGCCGAGATCCTTTAGGCTTCTTCTTAGACAGATTTAATGAGGGTGCTCTGCAGACAGGGAGCGTATCAGCCACTTCCTTCTGCTAGATCTCCTCCATGCCCCGGGACACCAGGGCCACAAAAGGTTCGTGGAAATTATATGAACATGCTCTAGTGCCCAAGATGCCTCAGACACAGGTCCCACATATCCTCCCTGATGGGATTATGTGGTCCAGAGCTGGAGCTCGGAGGCAGGGAGGCACTTCCCTTAACTCCATATAATGACGACTGCCTACACTTACAGATAGAATAGGTTTACGAGTCTGTTTCTGAAGTGTTGTTCACAAAGAAAATAACAATTATCAAAAATGGAAGGCACAATTATTGCTTTGGATGCTTAATTAAGCGGTTGAAAATATCGAAGTACATTGAGTTGAGTTTGTCAAAATACTGTGTACAATATACTTGTTCATTGGAGACATTATACTAGAACAAATATGGCACCTCTGTCTCAAAACAATACGATTTTTTTTTATTTTTGGTCCTAAAGTTTTGGAATATGAAGCGTATTAGTTGTGCTTGAACTGCTGATTTAATTAAATATTTTCATGCATTACACCCTAGAGAAAACAAAAAGAATTGTGCAGCATATTTACTGATATGGCTTTTATTTTTGTTGCTAATACAATAAGCGATGTGATTTGTTCTTGTTATTGTACAAGCTCACTTCCTCAAACACAAAGCCAGTCATTCTGTCACCTCTTTTTCTTCACCACCTTTTGACCCTGAGCCATTACCAAACACGCTTTCATAAAGTACCCCCACGGCGGGAAAACAAAAGTGCAGACGCGGGGTAAAAGAGAGAAAGAGGTCCTTCACTCTAACATGTCACTGGACATGCTTGATGAACGAGCACAGTTAGGACAGACAAAGACCTCTTTGGCGGAGGCAGGTACCCAGGCTCCGCTACCTGCAGCTGCGTCCATCAATAGGACTAGTGTGTGGGGGCGCTGGGCCTCAGAGCACACACAGCAATATTAATCTGTGAAGTAACTGGTGCATCACTGACAAAAAGCCTTCAATGTCCTCCGTATTGGCATCCCCCACCCCACCCCATCCCATCCCTCCACTGTTTCTAAAGGCTCTTTAATGTTAATCACCACAACGGGACCACGCTGCGCCCCCTGACCTCTCCCTTTTAATGACATCACGACCTAATTACTCAGTCCCAGGAGCCTCGTATAAAAGCAAAGTCACAGTGACCAAAATAGATCCAGCTTTTACACTTCATTTGACAATGGGCCAAATTTCGACATTTGGGCCAAAATGCAACGTTTCCAGGATTCCAAGTGGTGACCCAAAGTGTGTAATTAAATAACAACATTTACCTTAAACTGTGAAGTCAGGCTCCTCATTCATTCACTTTAAAGTAACCAATTATTGCCTATTACATTAGCCTCCGTCTTTTGGCCCAACAACGTTCATTCATACGTACAACAAGTCCAATCAAAGCCTCTTACCAGGTTAGTTAAATGAGACAGTTGGTTCCTGTGGACCTCTCTCTTCTCCACACGATGGTCACTGCCTTTCAAAGCCAGGATGGGTGGTTCCGTTGACGTATGCTGGAGCTAAAGGGGGAAAAAAAAAAGAACACGCAAAAACACAATTAGTTCATCACATTCACTGACCTCACTTGGTAGAAGGACGCCACTACCCTTTCTGTCAATATAGCGCCTAATGTTAGCATGACCCCCGAGGCTTTTTGTCATTAATCAGAAGCATGTGAGCTCTCCTCCGCATGAAATCCAGTGGAAATACATCGTACTTAGCAATGCACCGGGGGGAGTGGGGGGTGGTGGGGGTGGAGACGACATAAGGTCAAGATGGATGACCACGTGCATCTCTGCTCAACATCTGTCAAGCTTCGAATGTAAACATAAACAACTTGAGTGAAACGCTCTGCCCGCAGAGTCCCACATGGTGTACGTGGGTGCGACTTTGGATTTTTGAAGATGAGTGTGGAGCGCATGGCTCTGGGTGAGGTGGTTCATCGAGCCGCGCTGAACATAGGGAAGAGCTGAAACTTCAAAGAGGTGGTGGGTTTAGTGTCCTGGGTGTGGCGGAGGAGCTGGGAGGAGGTGGGTGTGGGCCAACCAAAGGGACAGCGGCTGTTAATCATACAGAATCAGTGGGAGATCTTCACTGCCGGATGTTGACTGCTGGTTTGACCCCGGGTGGTGGGCAGCTAGGACTTACTTTGAGGTGCCGCGGGTTCATTTTATGGTCTGAGGTGCAGTTGATGGGACCCTCCATGGAGAACTCCACCGGGTAAAGGAGGGAGTGGCTCTGCACGCTGAGGGGACAGTGCAGCGTGAGGAGAGTGTGGCTGATCCGACTGGGCCCGTTGTTCACCAGCTGGAAAGAAGCACATTTCATCTTTAATGGGTGAAACTTTAGAAAGCTTGAAGGGCAGAGTGTATATTTTAGGTCTGCGCAAACTTACTTTGAAGCTTTTAGACTTTATCTGACAATGTTTTCATACTACAAATGAGCCGCCTGAAGTAAAAGCACTTAAATCTGTCTCAAGTAAAAGTCCATCTGCGCTGCACGAGGATAAATCACCGTGTGTCATCTGGTGCGCTTCTTTTCTGCGCCAGAGTACTGAGAGTTCCGATTGGTTTTTACGGAACAGTAGGATCGGCCTCCAAACTCCACACAGAAAACATATACTGAATTACCTCATAGATGTGTTCAACTCCAGGTCCAATGTCCTGCTCCGTCCCATAGTTCTTGGTCACCTGCCAGTTGGCCGGCGGGAAGAAGACCTTATCTGGTCGCGACACACTTGAAAAGAGAAGGGAATAGTGAGAACATATGTATGGAGGGAAAGAGCTTAATCAAGTTCCCGGAGTTCAACTGAGGTAATCTCAACACTCAACTCACCCTTGTAAAATTACTTCTGCCTGGACGACCACCTCCAGCTTGTAGGACACCATCTCACTGTGGGAATTATTTTCATTTTTACTGTGAACAAAGAGAGGAAAAAGAAAGAAAGTCTGATCAATTGGTCATCTGAGACGTGTGGTGAGCGCTGTGAAAGCATTCCTCAATTAGATTCCAGACGTATTAAATTATAGGTACCTCCGAATCTGCAGATCAAACTGAATGGTCTTGTGTGTGTCCTTCACTCTCGGTACGGTGAAGCGCAGGCCTTCCCACAACTGCAAAGAGATCCAAGTTTACATCCATCTCCCAGTTAACATCCCTTTGCCAGCTGCCCTCTACAGACCTATTAAAACATGTGACTCAATCTTTTAAAGAGGGGGACTTTGCCCAGCAGGAAGGCGAGGGCACAGATGGACTCTGGGCTTCCTGTCACAACACTTTTCCTGTCCCACCACTCTTCCTGTGTCCTCGCCATCTAATTCAACTGTGTTTCCACCCCCCAACAAATAGCAGGGGAGCGTGATGTATTGCTGATGAGACTTATATACCGGCGCTAAATATACTTCAGAAGCGACTATATTCTTCTAATATCACGTACTGTCTCCTATGCTTCAGTGGGGCTATGAGCTGCACTTGCTGCCAATAAAGTCTCATCTGAATAAAACATTATCAGATGTGTCTTACACTGGTTCCAGATTTCATTGGGTTGCCCAGTTCACAGCTGAGGTATCGGGTCTGGTTCTCTGTATCGTAGCTGCAGGCCAACTGGGTCCGACTCTGACAAGGAGAGGGAACAAAAATAAAAACAGCTGTCATGCCTCAATTTTTATTTATTTTTTTTTTAAACTTAACCTTTAAAACTCTTCAAGAGATTAACCAAGATCATGACATTGTTGTGTGTTCACTCACCTCATTATTTCGGGCGATACCACTGTAATCTGCTTCAGGGGGCAACACCACATACAGCTCTGCCTCGTACGCCCCTCCCTCACCCTCATTCCTGGCGTTGAAAGTCAAGGTCAGCGAGTTGTCGTCGCCCAGGTAGACTTCCTTCCTGTCCCTGATGAGCCGATCAGAAACAGAACCGATTACGAATAGGGTCAAAAGGTCAGAAAACGGGGGCACCGGTGAACATTACCTGCAATGTTAATGTCCCATTTAGTGTGGTTTTATATAAACAAATCCATCTCCATGTTTCATTGAATCCATCCTCACATTTAATATCACTGCCTGGTTTGGTTCACTTACTCTCAGTCATCGCAACATGCTTAACAAAATCATTAGAATCCATAGTAAAATGATAGGTCAGGAGCAGCAGCCACTCACCTCTATCTACAACACCAGAATACTAAGGAAAGGCACCCTGATCTCCACAGACCCCTCACACACCCTCCACTCTCACTACACCCTGTTATCTTCAGGGCGCAGGTACAGGTCGCTGCCACTGAGGACTAAGAGGGCCACCTCTTCCTTCCTCCCCATCTCTATCCACCTCCTAAATGGCTGATCACAGCTACCAACTGTTGTCTCGTGTCTTGTGTTTTGAACAGTTTATTTATGGACTATGCAGTATGCATGTATGGACGTGTTTATATTGTGCTCTCTCTGCAAATGAAGTTCCTAACGGATAAATAAAGTTAATTTGATTTGATTCATTACATTTCCTCAAACTACTGCGGCAAAAATAGTCCCGTTAAAAAAAAAACTGTTCCCTCTGCCATGATAAAGTCATATAAGAACACATGCTACCAAACACCTCCTTCCCACTGACTCCGTCTCCTTCCACCTTTCCTTACACATACTCCTCCGCAGCTACGAACAATGAAAAATTCCACACGGACAGCCACACAGACGCTTCTAATTAGAGCTCAACCTCATAAAACAAAGAGGCAGAAGAAAAGGAGGGAAGAGGAGACTCCCTCAGCTGATCCTCAGCCGGTCACTGAGTCAGCCATTGTGCAATGCAAACTGGCATCGCACTTTTTGAACCCAACAAAGCTTTAAAATGACAAAACTTCCCTGAGGGACTCTCGATTTAACAACCTGTGTATTTTGGCAGCAGAATAATAAAAAAAAAGAAACAAGATAAAAAGGGGACAAATCTTTTTGTTTTTTAAAAACCCTAAATCTTTTCATTTCATTACACACTCTAACTATGAATAGGCCTCGATAAATCACCGCGGCAGACAAAAACATTAAGTTATTATTTTAATTGTGATAATCTCGCTTTCTTTTTACGACCGGCTTTATCTAGTTGGACGGAGTACAAGGCTGAAACACACTCAAAGCAGGTTATTCCATATGAGATGGATCAGCCATACATTGAAAGAAAAAAAAAAAATAGAGGCAGATGTTAGATAAATATAGGAATGTGAAATCAAAATGACAGAGCAGGGAAGGGAGTATTGGGGAGGCTGTTATTTCTGAGTAAAATGCTAACAGATTTCTTGAGTCAAAGTGTGGCAGGGTGCTCCTGACAGCTTCAGAAGCATGCGAGTTTGGGACTCGGGCCTACAGCTGCCATACTTTCCCGAGCGATCCCTTTCATCTCTACTGTATTTTAACTGTCCTTCATGGCACCTGTAGAACAGAGCCGCTTCCTGTTTTGAGAGGGTAACATACCTCTAGTCTACTGCAACACTGAGGCTATTAACAGCCCATCTCTGGTATGTGAAACCAAATAAAGCTGCAAGCAACAAAAACAGCTGTATTTATGCATTAGAGCCCAGATCCCATTTGCATAGCAGAGGTGAAGAGTTCAGTGTCTGTGACCCCTTTGCAGTTGTATTATTCGCTGGATTCTGGCATATTTCCTTAAGTCTATGTGTCCTTTGTTTTGCTATTTTATATAAGTATGAGGAAATGAACAGACTCACCCGACGACTGCCAGCTTCAAGTCAGGAACACAGATGTTGTCCTCTCCGCAGTCCAGAAGAATCTGAGCCTGAAAGATGCACAATGGGGATAATAAATGTTTTAAAAAGGAGGCTGCGGACTGTCACAATCATAGCACGCTCAGTCTCAAAGCGCCTTTCTTCAACACACGAAGTGAATTAGACATAGCAGATAAATCACATAGCCGTTTAAGAGAGACAACACAACCAGTGTAGCAAGATGCGACATGTGGCATGACTAATACATTCCTGCAGTCCGACCGTCACACCTGGACCACCGTGCCCTTTATTTACCAGACATCACCTCACGTTGGACTGTTGAAAACAATGTTACGGTCGTTTCCCCCTGCCAGATCGGACTGGTTTGAACCAATATTAAATGATTCCATGATCATGAGTATGATGAAGGACCTTAAATACGGGGATAGATAATATCTCTCACCCTGACCAGGATATCACCAAGATATTAAAATTGTTGCTTTTAAATGTGGAGGTACGGTTTGTATGTTTCCTGATTTGTCTCTTTTTGATCTTATTTTGTCTCCCTGGGTTTGTTAGTTCACTGTCACTTAGGACGCTCATAATACATCCTTTCAAGAAATCAAGGAATTTATTGTCATTAAATCACAGAGATGGCGCAAAACTAGATAACGAGGATCCCCATTAGCCCATCACAATAACAATGAATATTTAATAAGTAATTAATGTTAAAATGGACTAAAATCAAAGGCAAACAATGTAATAATTAAAAGATAAAGTATAATAGACTTAGACTTAGACTTCCTTTATTGTCATTACACAGACACACACAATGAATCTGGTAACGAAATGTC
>JAPTHA010000027.1:5446824-5469728 GCA_029814585.1 Gymnapogon annona
TAGATGTTATCAGCCTGACAGGCAAATGCCTAAACCTCCCCCCCCCCCCTCCCTCCTTCTCCAGTCCAACAACCAGCTCTCCCATGTTACACACACACACTAAGATACTGACACAATGGCAAACCGCCCGGTTAATGCAATACTAAACCCTTCTTACCTGGGGAAGAAAAAGGGACCCTTATTCCAACCGGCTCGTAGGTCGTTTCCTTTTCCAATGCAGGCTGCACATGAATCTTTAAACGCCCTATGAGATGCTATTTGGTGCCAAAAAAAACCCCGACTCCCCCGGAACAGAGTAACCAGACAGTAACCGTGGACTATAATGGTAATCCGAAGTAATTTGGCTTAAAAAGCTTGCGTGATTGTCAATTTGCAACACTTAAATGTGACTATATTGGTGCTACTTGAGCTCCATGCTCATTGTTCTACACTCTAAAAGACCTCGGAGATAATAGGGGCTGTCTGTTAGACCTGCGGGGTTTATTTAAATGCTGCATGCCTATCTATTTAAAGGACAGACAGCAGGAAGAAGGACGTCAAATGCTTAGCTGCGGTTTATTTCCAACATTTTTCGGTGCTGCACGAATAATACAAATAGCCGAATTTCTTATCTTCTTTGACGTGGTTGCTTGCAGTGGAGAAATCCGCTGACATCTGTTTTCGTTTATCCTTTTTCTCACCGGGGCGGGTTCGGTCGTCTGTGTTTCGGGTCGCGGTCTTTCTGGCGTCAACGCCGACAGGTCGCCTTCATTCGGTGTCAAAAGTGTTGCAGGTTTCTGGACCGAGAAGACGCCTTTCTCCCCCCGCTTCGCCCCGGCCCCGTTTGTCACAATGTAACAATGGAGGAAGAAAAATTTCCCTGTAGCCATATATATACTTATTGTGACATCACAGGCACGAGCGGCGTCGGGGCATGCTGGGAAATGGAGTGCCATGCCTTTCTTTGTTCATTGACAGAGAAAAACCTTAGCAATTCTACCCTGAAAAGCTGAATCTTGTCATGCCGTGGCTGTCAGCCCATACAAGCGCGTCAACGGGTTCTACATGCACTGATACAGGTCATTCCTTTCCTTTTGTGGCACATTCAGCTGACATTTTCAGTTGAATAACCTCTCAGCTGGCACGTTTCTTGCATGGAAAATTTGACATCATGGCAGTGACCCTTTTATTTATCTGTTGCTAGGTAACCCACTTCAGGGATTCTACAATTTAATGTGTTTGGAATTTAGCCATTGTATTCCAAAATTACTTATACCTCGCAAATCATTAGTCCTATCAATTTTCTGCTTTCATCAATCTGACCCTTGACCCAAAATACATAAATAGTCCAAAAGGGAAAGGCCAGCTCTGTCTGGCTTTTAAAAAGCCGAGTCACACACACACAAAGAAAGGCAATATGTAGATGTAGACTAATATAATCATTACATAAATGATTAAAAAATTAATTTAAAAAATTGTGGCACTCCTACATCAGCCCAAATGAAAACTATGTCTTAAATAACATAAGAACCATATTTTCACATGTCATGAGTGTAATTTTAATTCTCAGACAAGGTGTAAGAATAAAAAACACGGATGTTAGCCAGAGCATGGTTAAGTATTTTAATGCCAACGAGACGGGGAAAAGTGGACTATCTAAAATCCCAAGCTATCTGTCATATAAGCAGTACAATGGAGTGAACATAAACTAACCATATTTTTCACATGCAGCTCTGGTGTGTCCAACAACCCTGTTACATGCATTCATATTAGGAAGTAGTAACATTGAAAAAAAGAGGGAGAAACACAATTATGTTAAAATGGTATTTTTTTTGAAAAACTGTAACATTAAGAAATGTTTAAAACAACGATCCATTTTTTTAATGGAAAACTGATATAAAATAAACATGAAATGCTGACTTGCTAAATGTGTTGATAGGGAGAGGAAGCACATGAACCAGAGATAATTTGCTGGTGTTGCCACTGTGTTCACTGACATAGGCAGCGTTTCATCATCACTCAAGATTCATAGGTTAATACCACGAGAGCCAGTGTGCACTCTGAGCTATCAGAAGAGTCCTACCAGTGTATGGGAGGCTCAAAATTATTTCATGTCAGTCAAAGATTGACAGCATTGACCTCCAAAAGATAAAAATAAAAAATAGACAGCTGGCTTCCTCCACTTTCACTGATGTCCTGATTTCATACATCTTTCTGTCAATTACTGGTCTGTTCAATTGTGTTAGCATGCGTTTCTTCTCAGTTATTTAAGTTAATCTGGAGGGAAATCTACTGTTAAAAAAATCTGTAGATTGGAAGTTAAGTACTGCCACCATACAATTGTTGTTTTTCCATTTTTGATTGTTGCCTTATAACAGACACAACCACTGTCGGTTCTGAAGCATAGAGCTTTTGGCACACCACATGCTCAGCTAAAGAAACAATGAAAGCAGATGTAGTCTGCTCAGAAGAAGGAATGGGGGGGGGAGCAACTGTTGAAGATAGACAACGACGGTTAGAAAAAAAACAAGAACGCTACTTCGGGTTCGTAATACCAGTCACTCCCTCAAAAGTAACAACATAGTAAGGTGTACTGAGGGGAGGGTGGCGTGCTTCAGTCGCTGGTTCCTCATAGCAGCCTTCAGATGTTTGTTGGGTCATCTCCACATTTCCAAGGAATGGCAACAGGAGTATGAAGGTCTAGCGGGGCACACTGGATCGGGTCTAAAGAAGAGAGTAGGGCTACTCTATTCTACTGCCAAATATTCACTTCAAGATGATGTGGTAGCCGTCATTTGTGTCATCTGGTATGAAAGACAAAGAAACAACGCAGGTTTGAGTGGCATAGATAAACTTGCAATGATAAAGTTCACCATTTGTTCCGTATTAAATATAGAAACGGATTCATCATTCATTCATTCATTACTGCCACAATTAAGTACCTTTCATTGTGTCCAAAACAAAACATACTTCATCCTGAAAGTTTTGAATCATCTGCGAAGAAAATTCAATGACAATGCATTTGTAAGTAATTGGCATATTTATAAAATTCCAAAACATGTGAAAAGACAAAAAATAAATAGCCTTACCTCATCACTAACCAATACGTGGATGCCTGTGGGACCCTGTTTAAAGATCTGGTTTATCTGTCTGGGTGAAATGTTGAAGAGCTGTGCAATCTTCTCTGTCAGCTCAGTAGATGTAAGTTCCTCTAGATAAATGGCGTGATATACTGCAGGCAGGGACAAAAGTAAGTGCAGTCAATACAGGTAATAATTGAATTCTTGATTCCTGTATGTTTTTTTTAAATTGTATCTTATAGTACTTGTAAATTGATGTGTAATTTTAGTTTTGGGTATTTTTCAGTTGGCTTTAACATCTGCCAAAGGGACTACAGATGAAAACTATCTCAATTTTGCTTTTTCAGGCACATCTACATTTTATAGTGTTGATCAATGCGCATTGTCCATTTTCAAATAAATGGATAAAAAACAAAAATAAATAAAAATGTTGCTAAAATACAGTGTAGAAAAAAAAGACAGGGCAGGAGCCTTCCAGTGGATGATTACTATAATTATTAATATATGTAGTGTAAATGTAATACTGCTATATGGACTGACAAGGTTAGATTAACCCTGTTCCGGAATGATGGGAGCATCAGAGTAAGAAGAGGTAGATGAAGCGATTGCCCATCATGCCTAGTGCCTATTGCACAAGCCTGTGGGGGCAGTGTGAAGATCTGCACCAGAAGTGAAGCTGAAGGTATTCTAGCAAAATATTAACCAGTGGGTTCTTTATATATAAACAATCTACTTGATGCTGGGCCGTTAAGGAGGGAATCCATTGAGCATGCACTGACCAAAGAAAGTGTTGGCAGCAGTATCTCCGTTTTCATGTTTCGTTTGTTGCTCCCGTGCCTGCTGAGACTCCTGGCAAACGTAGATGGTCAGTCTAGGACGTACTACCCTGTAACATAGCATCCATGCAAATAAAATGACATAGAAGTCAATGCTAAAATATGTACTTTTTTTATTATCATTTTGTTTGGATTTTTCATTAGACAATATTACAGTTACATTCATACACTACAAGACGGCATTCAAAGCCCGGCGTCAGAGACAGCAGACAAAACACACAAAAAAAACGTGAATAAGTGAACCTCATGAGCCACAGACACATATGTTGACCTTTTTTTCCATGTGTTACATAAATAACGTACTGTATGATTTCATTATATAAAAAGTAACGCACCGTCCTTTCAATGCATTGAAGAGCCTTATACCATCAGCTGGACCACAGATCTGAATTACATCCTCCCTTGTCAGCTTCAACAGATCCGCCCCTGGGAAATAAAATAATAATTTTTTAAAAATCTAAATAATTTAGCGTGACTAAACAAAATGACCTCTTTTGCCACCACCTGTTCAACAATGTTCTAAAAATCATTGTTTCATTCGGAAGATATTTCACCTGAGAAGTTAGTGAAAAGCCGACAGAAAGGTGAGAAGCGGTTTCTGTGAAGCCATTGTTGTGCATCCTGTGGTGTTGCTGTGGGTAACAAGTTCTGAGCGGAAAAGAATAAAACAGACCGTAAAAAGAAATGGTGAAAAGCAACAACTCCCAGAGGTGTGAAATTGCAGTGAAATTATTCTCACAAAAAATACATATGTCAGTTTTACTCAACGCTTCAAGAAGCTTAAAAACGCCCAAAGATTCTCCTTTCTTTTGTGACTTCAAAGTACTGGTATATTACAATTTTCTTGATACAGGAAAATCCATTTACCCCAGTCCACTTCGACAACAGTGTTAACAACCGCAGTAGTAAAATATTAAAATTCAGCAGCCAAAGAAATGGAAACTACATGGTACAATATTCACATTTCACTTGTTAATTGGCCGTGGTAGTATGATAATGATGTTTGAAATGTCAAAAAAAAGACAAAATTACCCAAGATAAACTTTTAATTTGATCCCATTAATTTATGAGACCAGAAATAATCATGCAAAACTAGAGGTTCAGTCATTAATATTAAATGTACTGGGATCGCTTTAGTTAGACAGAATTCAAATTTACATGGCACAGAAAATATTGATAAAAGTCAGGATGAAAAAAAAAAAAAATTATAATTGCTACAATACTCTGCAAAAATAGTCTGGAATTCCACCACATCAATCATTTTCACCTTGAGATGAGAGGTAGTTTTTTATGTTTCTAAAATAAGAGAATCTATAACACCCACAACATTATCTTCATATTCAGTGAGCAAATTTGTCCAATGTGTAAATGTGCTTACATCTGCTGCCTGAACGACAGGCTCAGGTTGGTGATTTGGTGACCCGTTTCTAAGAAAAAAGAAGAGAAAAAGTCAGAATCCAGATCAAATAATGCAACTGTGTCATTTTTCTCCAAAGGTTGATATGCTTTCAATGTAACCATTGTGGGCGATCCTCGCTATGTGCATATAGTAAATGGTAAATTAAATCCATCCCTCAGCAAAAGTCATTAATCATTCAAGAATCTGGCACAAATCCATACCCCTCTGCCACTGGGAAGCTGTTGTGTGTGCTGTTGAAGCCAGGTGACGGGGAGTTGTTGACATATGTGACCTCAGGCCAGGGAGAGCACTGCAAAAGTCAAACATTTCTGTCACAGTTCTATTGCGACTGGCTTTTAAGCTCCAGCCTGCAATCACAACTGCTGCTGGTTATCCACACGTCTATAGTTTGTATCTCTTCAACTGAATTCATCCACACGTCCCTCTATGCGAGTGTCACAGTTCTATACTTTGGTTACGTTCCTATTTTAAATCATTTACTAGTGATTTAATCAGGCAAAAAAATTAAGACTTCAGTGAGGTGTGTTCTAACCTCTGTCAGTATTGTGGTTTCATAAGAGGGTTGGTACTTTTCCTTTTCTTGCGGCGCCCGTTTCTCCATCTTCTCCCTATCCGTCTTCTGTTTCCTGTCTGCGCCTTTAGGCTGAAACAGGTCATGGAGGGTCACTGATGTGTTAGGGGAAGCAATGCATCAACTCTTCTTGCAGAATTCGCAGTACTGTTCTTTTCCTCCTTCATCTCACCTTGAAGACTTTGACCTGGCAAGAGGCTGAGTGAAGATGTTCTGTATACTCTTCATTCTCATTTTCTTTAAATGTGTCTATTTGGATGCGGAAAGGCACACCCTTTTCTCCCCCGTGCTTGCGCATTGTGAATTCTGTGCTGATGCAATGAACCTAAAAAGAAAAGTAATGTGAAACTGAACTCAAGAAATCTGACATTAAATGAACCTGAATGAATAATGAATTCATTAGTAATTATTGCCAGCAGGATGACATTTACTTCTGTCATACTGCCAAACAGCAAAGATGAGCACACTCGATGTTAAAAGCTCTGGCTAAATGTATTCTGGGAAAAAGAATATTGTCTGTCATGCTACCTGGATAAAAACTGAGGTTCGTTTTGATGGGTCCCAAAGGAACTCCACAGTGTTAAGCTGAGTAGGGTTAGCCCTGGGGTCGATTATGCCGACTGACATGGGGATATCTGCAATGGATCAATGTGAAACAGGCAGTTATCAAAAGAGCGGTAATGGACATCTCATCTCCTCACACATAACCACTGCACTCTATATTCTAAAGTCTTAACACTGACATTAACAATTTGTAAACTCCAGACAATTCCATCAAACACTGTTGGTTAATATGCAAACAAGGCTGCATAGCAATAAATACACCTTAAACATCTTAACACACAAATAAGATAAAAGTGCATACAAAAGTAGAACATCCATTCTTGGATCAGGGCTCACCGAGGTCGAGTATGCGATCCCCGGGCCTGTTCCAGCGCCAGCCTTCAAGCTGCTGGTGCTCTGTGTATTGAAGGCGCCGGTCATGAAAAACCACACGAATGATGCTCTGAAATTGATAGAAAAACTCATTGCAAAGTTTCCAACAGAGACGTACAAATACGTTATGTTAACTGATTAAATCAAATCTGTTCAATTGTGGTAGACAATGACTTCTAGGAAAACATACTGAACTGGTTTGCACGGATCTTACCTTTACCATTTTACCAGTGATTTCCGGAAGTTCCCCAATTTTCCGATTGTCAAGCATTCGAATTTCATATGACTGACCTGGAATCCACATTTATGGATTAGTATAACAGCAACGTCCCTTTGCATAGACCTTTATTTAAAAAAAAAATTTCAACAGCAAATAAATGATAAATCCTGGATGATTTGTAAGACAGAACGGCATTACATACAGTAATAGTTCAAAAGACTATTGCTATGAATACATCACAACCCATAATGTGACCTATAATTTAAGAAGTGTATAGAAATTCTGTCTGTGTCCAATTTTCTTGCAATGCATGTACAACTTGTTACATTTTTGGACTATCGCCGGTAATGCTAACACTGACCTTGGTTGAGGTAGGTAAGTGTTTCATCGTGCAGTTTAACTGCTGGCGAGGTAGCTGCACACAGAACATACTGGAAGGGGAGGATTTTATTATCTGTATCAGGAGGGAGGTTGGACTCCTCCTGCTTGAAGATGGGGAGGGCAAGTACATCACTGAAGAACAGGGAAATGAGAATAAACATGTGAGTAAGCCCGATCATTAACACATAGATTCTTTATTATACAAAATAAACAGTGAGATTTAACTTAAAAAATATGTTCAGTTAATAGAGATATATAATTCAACTGCATGACAAGTGTTGCCTTAGACATCACAGAAGCTGAACGATGGTTCAGCTTCTGTACAAAGAGTACAGTTACTCTTTGTAGATCAGTAAAATGGAAGCAACTAATGCAACTCAAAATACCAGGGTATCCAAACAGTATGTCACCGCTCCTCTCAACAGAAGAATTTCAGGAACAAGCAAGCACTTTGCAGCTGGTACAAAATCATAACAGAGCACAAAGGGGAGGGATTGTTCCCTAGCTAAGCAATGTGCTTGAGTCAGCAATACTTAAATTGATTTCACATCATTTCCATCATGAAAAACACTCTACCAGAGGTAATTTCAAGCAACAGGGAGCACAAACATTATAAATACCTATTAGGACTCTAAAGTTGAATAAGATCTCCCCAAGTGGAAACCCACAGATGTGTGTGGCAAGACTCACTCTAAATCTATCATAGATATGATGCATGGTGACTAACGCTAATTCTGTTGCTCCAGTCACATTAATCAAATAAGTTTTTTCATTGCATAGTCACCAAGTATTCCAAGGCACTGCAGTTTGTGGAAATGTAATAAATCAAATGTTCTACTATCAGCATATATATTTGGACAATTTTAAAGGGAAAAATGTGGCCTGATGCAAAAGTAGACACAGAGAAAATTAGTGACAAATTGTTCAACAGTTAACATAAATATAATATGTTCTTATGATGACACATGGAACATAGCTACAAAGATGTGAGAATGACAGTGAAAGGCGACAACTTCAAAGGCACATTAAAATGATGACCAACAGCAAAACATTAAATAATTGCGTAGTTAAAGGTCTAGCTTAAGTTTAAACCCATACTGCTTAAACAGATGCCATTACATTGAAGCATTGTTGTCATTATTGTCAAAGATTCTGTTATTTTCCACCAAGTCTCCAAGTAAACCTATCATGGATCCTATTTAAATAAATCTAAACTGTTCTGAAGAAACAACATATTGTTCACAGCATTTGTCACATGTTGCTGGATATTACATGTCTGTGTTGCACCAGAGAGAGAGAACAATCTGTCCAAAACTTGTACTGTACCTCATGCTGTATGCCCCAGCACCAAGCTCCTGGCCTATGCCCGACAGACTAGCATCAAAGTCCTGGACCAGTCCTGACTCGATCACTTCATCCGTTAGAGGCAACTTCAGAGCCCACGCCATGGCGACCGTTCGTTTACGACCGAATAAAATTCAAGACAATACTTTGACCTATGTCCCAAACACTTCAAGCTGTAGACGGAGAAAGTACAATAAAAATGCACTGAATCATACAACAGATTTGCAACTTTAAACACCGTGAAAAAACTTACATCTTAACTTATCAGGGTGACATGAAAATAAAATCAGACAGTACGAGTGGGGGGAAAAGCTGATTAAGCCTATTACAGGTTATCATTGTGAACAATGCAGATGTGCTGCAGTAAATTGTAATCCCGTTGGATTTATCGCCAATGTGCACTTTTGCACTGTTAAAAAAACATGACTTGACAAGAACTTATGTGAAGGAATGGCATGTTTAATCTTTACTTTACTTAATTGCACGAGGTAAAATAATGAAATATTGAATTTACCTTCAAGTGCTAGAAATGGAGCTCTTTGCTACCACTGCCACAGTTTCATGCCATCATGTCGAGCTTCTTCGCTCCAGCACTAAAATAAACATGTCGAGCTAACCACTTAACGCTAGCAACGTAGCCTGCCAGCTAACTTTAGCTGCATGGAATTGTAGTTCCACGTTGACTTGTTTATTGAGTATTCACGAGAAAAATTTAACCTCGATAGACATATCTATTATTTTCTGATCATACGTTTACCAAAATTACATAAAATCCTTAATATATGTGTAATATCGCGTCTTGCTTTTGTTTGTTTATCTAGCTTTGTAAGGAAATGGAGCTGCCGTCATTTCCGGCTACTCTTCTTCGCGTTTTTGTTTTACAAGATTTGCAATGAACGAGTGTTGTTCTAGCGCCACCCACTGTATCAGACTGACATTCGCCATGAAATTGCCCACTTTTTAAACAGGTCTGGGAAAAATGAACACAAATAGACATGAAGTGATTAGTAAAGACAGGATTTATTTGAATTATCGAACAGTAAATAACCAGAAAAGCATTTGAGACTCTCTTTCATTTATCTGTTATCTTGTGAAGATTTGAACTTTTTGTGTGCTTTGCAGAGTCAAATGGCGAATATTTTTTCCTAATAACTTAGTATATTAAACAATGCTTTATTGTCTGTCCATATTAAATATGAAGGAATAACACATTAAAGAAAAACATTTGTAATCTTTTTAGTATTAAGTATGTCACATGGAATATAAGTCTATTGTCCAAGAGGAGAAACGGAAATTAATGTAAAATGTGCCATCCAATATATCTACAAGGAAATTAAGGAAATATTTTGGGGGTCTTATTTATGCATTTCAGTCTTCATGTGTTACCTGCATTATTTTATACTTTAATAGCATTAAAAATTACATTATCTTTGACAACAAATGGTTGACATACAACGATTGCAATTTTGCCAGTAGTGCTACATTTTTGCAAAGCAAAGCTTTTTCCTGTTTGAGAGCACTAAAAAAGTTGTGAATGGACTTTTCTCACAAACAACCAAAAACCTTGCACTGTAGTCAGAATAGACCCTTTACTTTCCCTGCTGTCTCTAAAGTGCAAAGAATTCTTGAAGAATTGGCTTAGAAGGGTTAAAACTACTGCAATTATATTGTTCTTACAGAAATACCTCCATACTGCACATGCAACTCACTCATCAAATAAGTCATAACACATTAAAGAGCACCATCTGCCTTGGCTGTAAAATGAGTACAAATCCTTAATTCAGTTCCCAATTTCACTGATTAGGCATCTGAGTATGCCTCGAAAAATCTGGCACAAATGCATCTGGCAATGTGAAACAAAGATGTCTTAAAATGAGACCAATTTGGCTCTTAAAAAACAAACAAACAAATATCCTCCATCTACTTTGACACAAGAGATGAAGTACAGACATGAGTCAAATATAAAAACACACAATACCCTCAGAGTAAGTACCATTAGCACATTAAACAGAGTTTAACACCAGGACATACTACAGTGAAGTTACATATACGTTGACAGTATACGTATCACCTTCACCTATAGTAAGTGCATTTATAGGACCATTTACACACAAAAAAATGCTGAACAACAAATGTCAGTTATAACTTCTGTCACCATAGGTTACAATGTAAACAGTGGATGTTTTTCAACAGGGATTGTTGTCCATGGAACATAAGAAATCACCTTCTCTATGGATACCTCGCAGTGGAGGCGTTCATATTAACTATTACACTCATTGTTTCCAGTCTTTATAATAGGAGATAATTACAGATTTGACGTTTATTCTTGTGATTATACCTAGGAGTAATTGAAATGATTGTCCCAAATATATGTGAGGAAAAGTCTGAAGTTGATAGGGAGCAAAGTAATTTTTTGCCTTTCCTTAGACAAAAACGATGAAGCAATCTATTGCCTTCACTCTGCAAAGAGTATATTTGCCCAGTACACCAGATTTTCAGGTTATTTCTGCAGTGCTGCAGTTCAAATCTCTTGAAATAAAGAAGGAACTCACATTTTCAAAACATACAGTACATGGCAGCGAAAGCATAATGTTAGTATATATACTGTATATATACACATTAACATGAAATCAAACATGACTTGATATCTGCCACTGCCTCTTTGATGGACAGTCTATTAAAAAACAAAAAAAAAACATTTGTATAAATTTCCAGACATGTTTTTAAATATGACGTGTTATTATTGTTGTATATCATAGAGGACCATGCAGTTTGACTCAGTACCCACCATACAGAATTAATCAACACATATACAGCATTAAAACACAATAATAAATCTTGATTCATTTGTCCTTCCTTCATTTTTCTCAAAAACGTTCAGACTCTTTCGACCTCAATGATTTAATAACCACTGAATCCACAGTCTGGATTGAGGTGTTAAATGTTCAACTGTCCAAAAGGGCAAAGAGGGTCAGTGGCGAACCCTCCGAGAACGAGGCCACTACTGAACCTGGAAGACATTGATTTTACTTGTGTTTTTCAGCGTCTGTCGTCTGTTGCAGAACCATACTCGCACAACCTCTCGATCATAGTTTAACTCTCTGGCAATTTCTGTAATCTCTTGGCCAGTGGGCAGGGCGTTTTTCTCAAAGTAGGAGTTAAGGACTTCTATTGCCTGAGGCGTGAAACTGGTGCGCCGCTTTCGTTTTTTCGACGGTTCCCCTCCAACAAACTCCATTAGATTTTGTTGGCCTTTCTGGTTCCAGTGCTCAGCTTCAGCAAGCCACTTCTCCAACACCGGCTTCAGCTTCTGAGCACTTTTTGGGGTGATATCCAACTTTTCAAACCTGCAGTTACAAAAACAGGTTGAAGTGTACCATCAGATCACGCTGTATTTACTGCATCTTTCTCCACTGCAGGCAATGAATGAATGACAAATGAAATCCAGTCTCACCATTCAGAAAAGTGACACAGACATAATTATCTTGAGGGAGAGGTTAACAAACCGTATGAATTAACTTACATGACTTGCTGATGTTGTGTTAATAATAAAGATGTTGATGCTTACATTAAAATACAATCAGCAGTAACTGATTGTTACTGACCAGCAACATTCACTGGTCAGCCATAACAATATGACCACTTACAGACAGAGCAGAATTAAATTTGATTTGATTTGACTACAATGGGACCTGTCAGTGGGTGGGATATATTAGGTCAGGGGTGTCAAACATATGGCCCGGGGACCATACCGCCCCACCAAAGAGTCTGATCTGGCCCGTGAAATGAATTCGTCAAATGCAAAAATTGGATCAGACAAGTCAAATAATAACCTAGAAATAACGATAATTCCAAAGTTTCCACTTTATTTTGGTGCGAAGAAAGTAGAATTACATGAAAACATTTACCATTTCCCCACAGCGGGATGAAGTATATATCTATTAGTGAAATTTTATCCATATTCTGTTACTAAATGTTTAGTGTCTTTGTAGATCCACTGTGATCTGTATTCTTAAAACTGCATTTTTACTTTGGTGCGCTAAAACAAATACAAACATTTTGACTTTTAAATACAGTATTTATACATAATTATGCTGGGTTTTTTTAGTGATCTGGCCCACTTCAGATCATATTGCATATGTCACACCTGAGCTAAACTGAGTTTGACACCCCCGTAATTAGGCAGTAAGCGGACCCAAAAACCATGAAATTCTGTGTATTGTTATTGTTATTATATTATATATGTTTATACCAGTGTCATGCCACATTAACAGACGCACTACTGATACTACACCAAAATCTGTACAGATGAATAATTATCTATTAAGATTGATGAGTTCTTTCGGCTTTTTCCCTTTCGGGGTCGCCACGGCAAATCCAATTCGCATATTTGATTTGGCAGGAGTTCTTATGTCGGATGCCCTTCCTGACACAACCCACTGGACGCTCATCCTGGGAATCGAACACGGGTCCTCTATGCACCAGCCCCGGTGCCTTACCAACTGAGTTATCCAGCCATGAATTATCTATTTAGATTCCTCTATTAGTCCCACTTCCTTATATTCCTTTATTAGTCCCACTCGGGGAAATTTCAGATTTCAGAGATTTCAGATTTTAGAATGCAATAGTAAAAATTCTCTATATGTAAAGCACCACAAACAGCAATGTGGATTACCTGCAAATAGCTGACTGGCTGTAGGCTGGACCTTCTGTCGCAGTTAAAGCCTGTCCTACTTGAGTCTGAGTAAGCCCCAAGGACAGCCGACGGATCTTGAAATTCTTGGCAAACTCTCGAATTTCCTCCAGATTAATGCCTTCCTCGCTGCTGACTGCCTGCTGCGGTTCTACAATTGTGAAGAGACGGGTTATAAATATCTCCCTGCTTAATATGGATCTATGTTTGGATAGAAGGAGCAGGTGTACATACTGCTGACAAGCTGGCCCACTTTTGCGATGTCTCCACAGGTGATGGGTGCTGTCGAGGACAGTGTGGTGGCGGTCTTCAGCACAGATGGCTGTGGAGCAATGACAACTGGTGACTGAGTGACAGTTGTAGAAGCCTGGGAGAGGGCAAATACATCCACAGTCAGGGAATTACATTATCAAGTATAGTCAATATATACTCTACATTGAATCGAGTCAATGTTCATACTTTTTTTTCTATGTAAATACAAAGAATATTTATTTCTGACCAAAGAAAATGACCATATTTTCCGGAGTATAAGCCACTACTTTTTTCCCCACACTTTGAACCCTCCGCCCTATACAACAAAGCGGCTAATCTATAGATTTTTCTGGGCAAAAAAATCAGGTTGCGAGTAAAATTCCACCAATGCATCCCTTTAACATTAGCTGGCCAAGACGCTATGAGACTAGCCGAGGCAAAGCGAGAGGAGAGATTGTGCGCAACACAGCTCTTTTTCAACAAGGGGGAAGCAGCTAAGGATGGTAGTGGTGAATAGAAAACGCGCAATATGATGTCGATGTAGGTGAAGCATAAGATCATATATAAACATTGTCGTGGTGTTGGAGTGACTGTGGGCTGTGTTTGGTTCGATCGGTTCAAGATGCTCAGGAATTCATTGAATGTTCAGGCACAGGGAGGGGGCTAGTTCCAATCTGCCTAAGAGTTTATTAACTCTTCTAAGAGCTTGTGATTAAGGGAGGTTGGCTTCATCAACAAATGTTTGATGAAAGTGTGGCGGCACGGGGCAAAACCACAGTGAATAAAAATCTGATAAGAAAAAAAAAGTCCCCATTCTCCTCCTTCGGCTACAGCTGTATGTCTTGAAGGTAACGTGTCTTTATAAATAACATTTAAAACTACACCATACATTCCTTTTCAGATAATTAACAAAACTTCCTATTTAGGTAATAATACATAATCATTCTTTTGCTTATACCTTACGAGCATGTACAGGTATTGTGTGTACATATGCATGTATGTATGTATGCATATTAGATTACATTAGATTCCTTTATTAGTCCCACTCGGGGAAATTTCCATTGACAGCAGCAGCATACATTTACACACACAAGAGCAAAAATATAAATACAAAAGGAAATACAGTTGTGCAACAATGACAGCTTCTGTTTCAGTCAGTTTCTGTTATGACACCTGACAGCTATGTAATTATGTATCTGTGAGTGTATGCATGTATGTGTGTATGCATACATGGGAGTTTTCTTGGGTCTTGGAACGGAATACCAGTAATTGATGTTACTGCCGTGTTACAGGCACCATGTGGAAACAATTAGTTAAGGTACAAGTATTTACAAACTCTTTCAATGTAAATATCTCTTGTCAGAATGTGGACGTCTGTGGGTTATAGTCTGGTGCGCTTTATATATGTTAAACTATTTTTTTCTGTTAAAATTTAGTGGCTGTGCCTTATATTCCAGTGCGCTGTATAGTCAGGAATATACAGTACATTTGTTGCGTACCTGTGTGGGAGGTTTGGAAAGAGTCGGAGGAGCTGTAGCTTTGGGCATAACTGCAGCGGAGGTCACGACTGCGGTGGATCCATTACCCACTGTAGCGATAATTTGGCCCTGGTTGTTGAGGAGAAGCTGTGGGGTGACAGTCTGTACCTGTAGGCCCTGAAGACCCTGAAGACCCTGAAGAGGGAGAGTAGGTGTCGCAGCTCCTCCAGCCAAAGAGGCCGGATTTACCAGCAGTGGGAGAGTCCCTATGACCTGTTAACACGGTTTGAATCTCACAGTTAGAAAATAAAACTTTTATGGAAATATTCATGTGCAAATACACAAATGATTATTAGAAAACAGTTTTTAAAGCCTTGATAAACAGGCAGGAAGTGAAAATTAGAAAATGGCTGCATGGAAATACTTGTGTTTTCGTTGAAGAGGATGTGATTATTAATTTATATGAGTCAACAGAAAGGACAGCTCAAACAGTTCAAGGCGTTGAATTGGGATGTAATGACTCATCAGGAGCTTGTTAGTCAAACTTGTCAAGCTGAAGTAAAAATAGAAATAACAGAACAAGTGGCATGGTTTTTATATAAAGGTTTTTATATGCTCACATTGTGATTTCATCATGTAATAAATGAAGACTTTGGTTCTTGTAAGGTTTGTTTGGTTCAAATAATGATACAAAAGATGATCATGCATCCTTTTCAAACCACCAATGACAGTAGAATAGAATAGAATAGAATAGAATAGAATAGAATAGAATAGAATAGAATAGAATAGAATAGAATAGAATAGAAAAGAAAACAAAAGAATAGAACAGAACAGAACATACCTGTCCTTGGGCATTGGTAATAATCTGGCTGGTAAGGCCAGCCATGTTGGACATGGCATTGGTGATGATGGGAGTGGAAGTGAGGGAGCTGAGGAACTGTGGCTGGGCCCCCAGGGAAGCAGCATTAATCTAAGCAGAACCGCCACACACACAAAAAAAAAAATCACATTACTCACATGAACATAAATATCAGAGCTGCATGAAGCGACATGACAGCAGTGTATTTCTTACAATGGCAGGATTGATGGAGAGTCCTGCGGTCTGCAGTGCAGCCACAGGGATGTTTGACTGAGTGACTGTGGTGGTGGCGGCAGTGGCTTGGGCTGCTGCCACCTGAGCAGCAGCAGCAGCAGCAGCGGTAACCTGGGCACTGGACACCTGTGGTGGTTGCTGTACGGCGGCCTGCACGGGTTGCATAGTGGCCGCCTGGGGCTGGAACACAGTCTGTGCATTGGCCTGGAGCTGTGGTTGCACGGAGTTCAGAACTGCTGCCGCTGAGGGAAAATCCAAAAGAAAGCAACTTGTCATTGTTCTGGTACAACACCACAAAACTCCTAAATGTTAATTACTCTCATGTCTTGGAGGGGATATGATGCATTCATGTTGCTCTTCCGTGGAAAGTTTGAATTCTTTTGTCAGGTGTTTGTCCAGCTAAACTAAACTTGAACTGAACGGCATGAGGAAAATCTGTGAAATGTGATAACATTGTTCAGTGAAGGGCACTTGAAGAACACGTCTTCACATAAAGCAACACTATTAAACCACAAACCAAACACATCTCCCTTTTATCAGTTGGTGCCACTGACTAGTTTAATTTTTAACTGTTAAGTTACATTCTAAGTTATCATTCAGTTGGGCCTCACACCTGTGGAAGAAATAGAAAAACAATTCCAAGCTTGCCAATAATCTATGATGTCCATGTTTAACTGTGTCCTTCAAATAATTCTTATTAAAAAAAAACTGGTGCATAAGTTTTTGTGTAAGTAGTGCTGGTGATGATGCTTGTGTAAATTGCCACGTGTAAAAATATCTGCTTCTTGATGGCGAAATTGGCTCAAATCACCACTTCCTGATTGAAAATCCCTTTTAACCTTCACACTCATTTCATAACAGTCGCGATACTTTAATACTATACCATGTTTGTACTTTTGCATATTTGTGTTTTATTACATCTGACAGGAATGTTTCAAATGCAATTGTGGGATTTGCTTTGTTTCTTATGTATACATCACTTCAGTTCATTAAACAAAAAATCAATGTTAATGTTCTCTGTCTGACCCTGTAAATAAACAGGCAATACATCCAGCATATAACCCAACTTTGTTGGTAGCAGGAACAGGCACAATCTCCCCACGACCCTCCTGAGGATTAAGCAGGTTCATAAAATTAATGAACAAATCTAATTGTCGCCATTATTGCCCTATTTGGAGGCAACAAACTCCAAGGGAGGCAGTGATTTTGCCTCATAAAACTGTTTCCTCAATTGGTTCATTTGTTTTTGGGTTTGAACCTAAACAACTACTTGCTGCCCTTTGTCCATGAACTCTGGTGAGTTTAAGAAGCTCTGGGGATTCAGTTCCCTGAAGGAAAGGACCTTCTGACACCATGAAAAACCAGCAACTGTATTCTGAATAAATCAGACATGTAAATGGAAACAGGTTTTATAGTAGTCCATTCTGAGATGATAAAACCAGCGCAAAAGTTCAACGAAACCATTTAAGAACCTCATTGGTTCACCAAAAGCGTCCTGTGATACTATCACACAGACATCCCTGAACTACTGTTAATGATCACCTCCGTCTCAGCCTCTGAGACACTTTGGAGTCATTTATAGCAGATGGAGTTAGACACAAGAACAAAGACAAAAGATATCAAATGGATTCTTCTTATTCATGGCTTCATCTCATCTCATTGATGATGAATGTTGAGTTTACTGGTCAACACTAATAACTGAATGGATCATCATCTACGTACTAATACTTACCTTGGAGGCCAGCAAAGGGCAATTTGAGAAGATTCCCGGCCGTGTTAGCTGCTGCCAGCCCGGGGAGAGATGCTACACTGGTAGTGGGGAAGGTGAGAACGGCCAGGCTGCCCTGTCCACCAATGGAACCTGCCATGCTGAGTGGGATGAGTAGGGGCTGCCCCAGAGACCCTGCCTGGGCCATCATACCAGTCATCAGAGTGGCCAGACTGTCCTGGGTCAGTACCTGGTATAAAATAGTATGATTTTAATCAACATCTATCTCGGGCATGTAAAGAGCGCTGCTTCTAAAAGTTTTTTTTTACTAAAATATGATGTTCCACTATTGTTTTGTTGATGCAGAGGCATACATCATTCTAATTCTTCCCCTATTGTAAGTAATGTGGTGAAAACTATTTCCACATCCTCAGGTAATTTAGGATCAAATTAATTCCATTTTTCAAATTTACATTACAACAGCAGCCTCAGTCAGTCCTTCAATAAATCATCCACAGATGACTGTGGGTGAATTATTGAAGGTGTGAAATAATATGTGAAAAGGATCAAAATGTGACTGGGGTTATTCTAAAATATTGGGATCTCGTTTGTCTCATTCAAGACTCAATTCATGAATTTTCAAATGATGAGTAACGAGGGCCTGTTAGTTTTCATCTCCGGTTTAATCAGTTGTCTATACTCCAAAGATGAAAACAGTGACTATTGAGTGTGTGACTTCACCGTCCTACCTGTGGGCAGCCTTGTACGCTGATGGGCATGGTGGTCTGGGGTTGTGGAAGGGACACACTGATGGGAACAGCAGGGGTAAACGTTTGGACAGCAGGTGCTGGAGCCTCCACAGACACAATCTGCTGTTCACCCAGCACTGCAGGAGCACAACCAGGAATGACTGACCTTTGAAGCCATTCTTTCAGACGGCATTTACATCTGTGAGTAAAAAAAAAACTTTGTCTATGATGTGTGCACTGATGTACCTGATCCCCCGGTGTTCTGGGACGTGGTCGAGACATCCTGGGTGCTACTGGCCTCGGGTTGGTCTGCGGTTCGAGTCGATCCCTGGTCGGCTTGTACTGCTGCCTTCCCTTCAGGTATTGACGACGGCAGAGACGCATCGACCTCCACCTCTAGCACACGAATGGTCTCATGGCCAGACATCACAATGACCTGCACAGTGATATCAGGTGTAAGACTTGCTCAAATGCTGAAGTAGGCACCTACTGTCTTCCACTCCATTTACTTAAGCATCTATTATGATTTAATAATATATACAGTTGTAATAAACTGACATATTATGATTGTGTTACTATCCTACAACACATAATAAACAGACTGTTTTAATATACAAACTCCCTTGTTTATGGCAGCGCAAGCATAAAAAAAATATCCCATTTCATATATTGTTTTACTTATCGAAATATTCAGCTGTAGTTGCAGGTAATACGTCTGACTCTGACTTATTTGATGATATGTGGTATGCAATAATGAAAAGCCTAAAAGTGAAGCAGGGAGACAACCTGGGCTGGAGGACAAGATGCAGAGAGACAATGCAGGAAGAGAGAGGATGCATACCTGGTTGTCTTTGGCAGGGAATTTCAAAGTGCAGGATTTAAATGGCTGAAAAAAGACTTCTGCAGTCAGACAGTGAATGGCTAAGGAGAACAGAGAAGCCAAGCACGTGTTAGGACACAATGACATAAAAAACAATAACAAAAAGAACAGAAAAGCACAAATGAAAATAGGATGAGTTAAAAAAAACAATGATAAGCCAGTAAGCAAATCAATCAATGCCTTCATCATGCTCCCATTTATGTCAGTGAAGAGCATTGCTTTTGTTTGCTGGCTTTTGTCCATGTCAAAGGTTACTAGAAGGATTAAAAACACAATTAATCATCAAGCATGGCAGTTTTAAGACATGTAACCCTAACAAGCACAAAGCAGCAGGTGTTATACAGTGATAACCAGCAAAGAGGGTCTGGATCTCAATGATCTGCTAGGTGGATTCCATTATGATGATGTGTTGGCACATGGAAGGTGATACAGAGCAAACAGCAGCAAAGAACTTGGATGCAACATCAGTCACTAAGTTTGGCTGGGCTTTGGCTGAGGTTACGGTGGGAGGGATTGGGCATTTGTGTTTATTTGACAGTTACCTGCTCATTGACAGTGAGTGGGGCATCTTTGGCAGGGAGATCCTCAGAGTTCATGGCTCGCTGCACCACCACGTTCACTGTTTTCCAGGCATTCTGAGAGGAGAAACAATCTGAATAAACTCAAGACACACACACACACACGCACACACACACACACACATCCACCCCTCTGTCCGCATAGCTACTTCACACACTCCTTGTGCATTGTTTTTGGGTGGGAGCACCAAAATTGTACATCTTAGATAATAATAATAATAATACATTTTATTTATAGGCGTCTTTCTGGGCACTCAAGGACACCGTACAAAGATCAGAGTAACCTACTGTGCGTAGCCATTATAACACACACATGCACAGACACACACACGTGTGCACAAGCCAAAACAGATCTCTATGCAGGAAACTGCTGACGACAAACACTCTGAATAAACTCAACACACACACATCCACCCCTCTGTCTGCAAGGCTACATCACACACTCCTTATGCATTGTTTTCAGGCACAAAATTGTGCAACTTAGATCAGAGCGACCCACTATGTGGTGAACCATCATCACACACGTTCACAGGCCAAAACAGATCTCTATGCAGGAAACTGCTGAAGACAAACACTCTGAATAAACTCAACGCGCACACATCCACTCTCTGTCTGCATGGCTACTCCACACACTGCTTGTGGATTATTTTCAGGGGGGAGGGCACAAAATTGTACAATTTACATCAGAGTGACCCACTATGAGGTTAGCCATCATCACACACGTGCACAGGCCAAAACAGATCTCTATGCAGGAAACTGCTTAAGACAAACACTCTGAATAAACTCAACAGACACACATCCACTCTCTGTCTACATGGCTACTCCACACACTGCTTGTACATTATTTTCGAGGGGGGGCACAGAAATTGTACAACTTAAGAGTGACCTACTGTGTGGTTAGCCATTGATTATCACACACAAATGCACAGGTCGAAGCACATCTCTATGCAGGAAACTGCTTAATACAAACACTCTGAATAAACTCAACACACACACACACATCCACTCTGTCTGCATGGCTACTCCACAAACTGCTTGTGCATTATTTTCAGAGGGGGGGGAACAGAAATTATACAACTTAGAGTGACCTACTGTGTGGTAAGCCATTGATTATCACACACACATGCACATCTCCATGCAGGAAACTGCTTTTAATTCAAGGAGCATCAGAATATTTCGAAAGGGCCTATAAACAAGGCCCTACTGTGTTGCACTTTAAGCTGCAGAAAGCGTGACCAAAAAAAACAAACAAAAACACAACACGCGTTGGACGTGGACATGAAGTGGTGTACAAATTGTGCACGCGTTAAAAAAAAAGAGCCGAGATGATGCATTTCCTGCTGCAGTGCCCCGTTGGAAAACGAGGATCTGTCAAAACTTCAGCGGGTGTTGATGAGCTCCCCACCCCCATCCTGCCCAATAAAACTCTCGCCGCCACGGCCACTTTTCCCAACACCGGCTTTAAACCACCAAGTGCCGGCGACAGAAATCATGCCGACCAGTGCCTAGAGACCGAATATTATGTATTTCCTTCTCTTTATCATAAATATATAAATTATGCTAATTACGAACATTGCATATTAACCAAAACTCATTTCCTCTCGCCATTTCGCTGCTGCTATGCGCGAACATATCCGAGCTACACGTACGTTACCGGTTATTATAATTCAACTTACCGCGTAAAAAAAAAAAAAAAGCACAGCTTATTTTCTGCGAGCCCCCCGCTCTTAAACAGGTCCTTGTCACAGTTTGTTTCAGTCACACATAATTAAAAATTCATCTCAGCTCCCAGACAGGCGCTGTGACTGCACACAAAAGAGGTATTTGCATTGATAAGGAGGCTCGCAATGTTAGGATCTCCTCTCTCTTAATATTTAATGACGGTGCCCTTTCTGACACAGTTCAGGCAGTGAAAAATCCCCACGGTGTGTCACCATGTCCTGTTTGAGCTGAAAAGTCGCGCAAAATTGCCACAAAATTGGCCTTTTGCACTACGTCATGAACATAATTTATGCAAGGGAAAAATCTTGCATTGAAAAATGTCTGCCTCGACTTGAGAGCTGCCATGGTTCCCTTAAAGGGGCCGCAGCACATTATTGCCGACAGAGCACACTGGGAACTCTGTGGAGCGCGCGCCCGCTCGAAATAATAGGTTAAATGTGCAGCCACTACATCAACTACTGCGCACTGCTCTTTGTTTAAAAAAAAAAAGTCGGAAATGAGGACAAACGACCGCTAACTTATGTATGGCAGCCCATTTCCGCCAGTGGAGAAAAAAATTGCAAACAAAAGATCCTCCAAGCCCGTACTCTATTCACTGCCATAGGAGGCATGGCAGAAAGAGGAGGGTTTATTCTGCACGATTTGAATGTTCATTAGGTGCACTTGAAACGAAATAAATGTGTCCGGATCAGTTAATAACTTGGCGTTATTACTTGCTGAAGTGTAATTTCACTGTGATTTCCAGGATTTTATGTGTTTTTAGTTTTTGCTCATATAGTACCTCATGTCTAACAACTGTATATTGTTCTTGTACTGTTATTCCTCTATTCTTTATTGTTTTTTTTATCTTAGATGTTTTTTGTTATCATGGGTTGTTTTGATTGCATTGTGCCACCTATCTATCTATCATCCATCCATCCATCTATCTATCTATCTATCTATCTATCTATCTATCTATCTATCTATCTATCTATCTATCTATCT
>JAPTHA010000027.1:5469828-5481579 GCA_029814585.1 Gymnapogon annona
TGGTATTTGCACTGTTTATAGTGCTGTTCACATTGATGTGCAGTGTTCTCTCTATTTATAGTACTGTTTACACTGATGTGCAGTATTCTCACTGTTTATAGTACTGATTACATTGTTACACTGATCATCTTATTTATTCTTATTTATATTGACTGTGTGTTCTCATATTTACACTGCAGACACTTTGGTTTCATTTCAGCAACAGTGCACTTTTCTATTTTCCATATTTATTTGTGTTATCAGCTGCCAATTCTTTGACATTTTGTTACGAGATTCATTGTGTGTCTGTGTAATGTGCATTCTATATATTGTTAAATACTAATTGGTGTGTAGATATACCGTTTTTTAAAATTTTGCTGTTTTCCTTTTTCCCCTTAATTTTTATATCTTAATACTGACATGGAGCACCTTAAGAAAACAGTTCCCCTCGATTAATAAAGCATTTGTTTGTTTGTTTCTTGTATGTTTTGTCTGCTGTCTCTTATCCTGCAATTGTGGGTTAGGAATGCCATCTTGTAGTGTATAAATTGAACTGTATAATTGTTTAATGAAAAATCAAAGTAAAATATTATTTCACAAATGTATATATGAGTTCTTTCGGCTATTTCCCTTCCAGGGTCGCCACAGCGAATCCAATACGCATATTTGATGTGGCAGGAGTATCTACGTCGGATGCCCTTCCTGACACAACCCGGTCTTTCCATACCGGGTTTTGACAACAGAAGAAGCAGCACAGGAACAGACCAAACCAGACAGGAGGCGGGGTCAAAGAATAAAACAAGGAATTTCCTGCTGGGCTACGACTACACGGGGAAGGTAAAGTTTGCTGCGTCGTCTTATTGAGTTTTTAAACCCATAAAAGCTACCGTCCTGCCGTTTATATTTTAGTCAACGTCAAACCGGGAAGTGTTTACCCCTTTCAACTGTTAATGTTGTCACCAACGGTTAGCGCGCGACACCCGGAACTCGGACGTAAATGTTAGCTTGTCGACCTGTAGATAGCAGCGCAAGCGCTAGCTAGCGATGCTGCGCTGTTAAAACACAAGCGGGGGATGAGTTTGAGTTTGACACTAGCACGGCATTATATTAGACGTTCACTTTTCTTTTTTTTCATACAGTTTATTAGACATTCATGTCAGTGTTCCGCTGTAGTTGCTGTCTTGTAGCTGACAGACTGTACGGCGTGTTTGGGGTTGGCTGAACGAGCGCTGTTGATGACGGGCGAAGTCATTTCCCAAATGTTGTCAACGGGACCTCTGCAACCATCGGACAGTTAGGATTTCCTTCACGCTTTAGTTTCCCAATTTTTACAGTTTTACAGCAGGAGTGTCAAAGTCATCTCAGTCTGGTAAATTTGATCTGAAAAGTGTGCCAAACCAGTAAAATAATAACAATGTATAAGTAATGTCAAGTCCATTGCTCTGTGTTTTAGAGTGACAAAAGTAAAATTACATTATGGTAATGTTTACATCAAAAAAAGTGTCCTGTAAAATAAAGTGAAAAAACATGAACATATTGAAAAGACAAGTGTCATTTTTTGACAATATAACGCGTCAGGTGTAATCAAATGTATTCCTATGCGACGTGTAAGCACTTTGGGCTACAATTCTTGTGTGGAAAGTACTACAAATACAGGTTATTGTGTACACATACATTATGACTGACGACTAACATTTGATAACACGCAAATACATTATTGTTAAAAATACACTTCTCTTTAGTCATTTCGGGTTGTTGGTATTTATTCAGGTTATTCATGTTTTGCTAAATTATACTTTGTTGTACTGTCGATACATGATGATATTTGAAGTTCTGAGTATTTATAGGTTATAGTGATAGTTGAAAAAGTAAAATGTATGATTGATTTCCAGAGCACAAGAAGATATAAACATTTAAAATCTTATAAATATGCATGCACAATTGCACATGTAAATCTATTCCAATAGCAGCAACTGAGATCTTCTCTAGTCCCAGAGCAAATACAACCAGAATAAAAGTGAACTAAGTTAAAATAATTTCCAAATAACTGTTGTGTGCAGAATAGAGGGACAATTTTATCACCTGATTATTAACCTTTGCAGGGTCGCGGGGGTCACTGGAGCCTATCCCAGATACCCCCTGCGTATCTGGTATACGCATGAATGAATGAATGATTATTATGACTATTTCTTCACACAAAAATTATCATAGAAGACTAGTTCTATTGAACCTTTGTTATTTTTAATGATTCAATGAAAAGCAATTTATCAGTATATACCTCAGCAGTGGGAATAAAAATGCTAAGTCCAACAAGTGAAATACTTTAATAAAAGGCAGTGCATACACAAACACACACACATACACACACACACACATATATATATATATATAAACACACTAAGCAGACTACTCAACAATAAATACTGCCTAAAATGTTAATGGCTTAAATCAAATAATGGATCACTCGTATCTAAAATCACTTTTCTGTTTTAAGAAAGTACAAGCCTCATTTCCAGAGAAGTTGGGAGGTGTTGTGGTGCATTCAAAAGGTGTGCTTTATTGATTGATTCATTTGAACCTTTATCCATCTCAACACAAAAGAGTTGTGAGGATTATGGCAGTGATTAAAATGAGCATAGAGCAGGCACTACCTTTACTTCATCATTTTGTGCCAAATGAGAGTATTGCCAGTTAGTTCAGGAAGAGAATTTACATCTTTGATATGCCACAGAATTATGGGGAAAACAGCAGAACTGAAACTTGACCTCAGGGTTAGGGTTCTCAGATGGACTTTTAAAAAAGCAATGAGCTCATTTACAGGACTATATAAATCTGATCATTAGGAGTAGTCATTTAACTGTGAATCAGATGTGAGTTGATTACATGTTCAGAAATGATTTTTTTTTTAATCCTGATTTTGACCTTTCTGACCATGATCGAATTTCATTCACAGTACACATACATGTTGGCAGTATTCAGCCTACAACACGATCAATAAAATCTGATGTAGGAGTATCACAATTGTAATAATCAGATCTGAAACAGTGCTGTCGGATTTCTGTCCGAGTTCAGATAGTGATTGTAGACTCAAACTCTCTGTTATTGTCCTCTGCTTACATTTGACGACATAACATCTGTTTTATATGATTTTAATTGTTTTTACACATGGACGGGCATAAATGAACAAAATTCATCATATTAACCTGTAGTATTGCAGGGAAATCCAGGCATTTAAATATTGATTTCCCATAACCAAATTACTGGCTTTTCCTGATAAACGTGTCAGATTATCATATATTTACACGATCATTTAAACACTTGAGTACCTCCAGAAACTAGGTAATGATCGGGGTGTTGCTGTGTATGTGACTATGAAGTATTCATTTGTGTCCTCATGTTTCACTGTTTCACTTCCATTTTCAACGATTTCTTACACATGCACCAATGTAAAAGGAAATAAATCATATTAACACGTACACATGCACAAAGACATGGGGATATTGGGTAAAAAAAAATGTGATAATCTGATTTCTCATAAGATTATCCAGACTGATGATATTGATTATTATATGATAGCTACAACAGAGTAATGGCCTGGGGCTGCATCACCTGGATGTGCGTGGAGGTTGTGGCATGTTCATATGAAGGCATAGAGATTTTGTGCTTGCTGCTATTGTCAATTTTTGTATCGGGGAAGTCTACGGTTATTTCAGCAGGACAATGACAAACCCCATTCTGTATAAGTTACAACAGCTGTGGTTTCATAGTTTGACAGATTGCGTATGCTTAACTGGCTTGCAGCTATTATTTTCATCATGAGCAATTCTTTGTTTTCCCAGCACAGTAGGGGGAAAGACATTCAGACAAACACCGAGATACAGCCGATATCTATCTGTTAACTCCCCTAGTTTCATTGCCTGTGTTGGCTTATACTCAGGTGTTGGCCCGAGGGTTACCTGTAATGATTACTGTAAATGATGAGCTGACAGTATTACAAAACCTAAAACAGTACTTCTCTATTCCAGTGAAAGGTCTAAGAAGACGATCGTCTGAATATTTCTAGTCGCATGCGGTAAAGACACCGTGGTAATAATAGTCTGTTTGTGCCTTTTCTTCCTAGATGAACGTGGGTGTAGCTCACAGCGAGGTGAACCCCAACACGCGTGTGATGAACAGCAGGGGGATATGGCTCACCTACCTGCTGCTGACCGTGGTGTTGCACATCATCCTGCTCAGCATTCCTTTCTTCACTGTACCACTCGTCTGGACCCTCACCAACGTCATCCACAACCTGGTCAGTTGAAATGATCCCCTTGGCAACAGAGCAAACGCTCACAGGCCTGGTTGTTGTGTTCCAAATTTATGGACGTGTGTTTGGATTTTAAGACTATTAACAGAGTCGCGTACCAATAACACAAATAAATGTCGGTGAGTGTACCCAGAGAGGATTTAATTAGAGCCATCAGGTTTTGTACTATATTATATATTCCCTTAGTATTCAAAGATCTATAAACCATGGAAAAGAAATGTACAAATGAAAGATAAAGACTTATTTACTTTTATTTGCATAGGGTAAGTATCCCTCACATTCAATAAACTAGATGTACTACTGTATATCTACAGTACATCAACTGTACATATACAGTACACAATGTATTTATACAAAAATACAAATGTGTTGATCTGTATATATTTTTAATCAAAACATGTAAACCAGAATGAGACTTGCAGTTGAAGCCAGATGACACAACTTTGTCAAATGACGGTAATATTGCAGTTAACATTACTTCCATATTCACGTTTTTTTCATTGAACTACACAATGTTTTAATTTTACTTATCAGCTCTACCCTTTTACTTCCACTTTGAAAACCTAGAAAGCCCAGTATTTGCACAGTTGATTCTGATACTATGAGAATGGCTATCTCCTTCTACACTGAATGGATTTGCCAGCTTTAAGTTATTTAAAATGTTCATAATCTAACTTTAAAAAATAACCAAGAGTTGGCACATTTGTAGGAGGTTTTAAGTTCAGTGCATTTTAAGTTCAGTATGCTGAACTTAAAATGCACTGAGGATTCTTTTGGAAGGGGGTTTATACCAGGGCATGTCGTCATCTGTGGGCATGTGAAGCCCTTTGATACACTTTGGGTGATTAAGGGCTACATAAATAAAATTTGATTGATTTAGAGTTTGGAAAAAAGGAAATGATTGAAAGTAAAAAAAAAAAAACACCTTCAACACACCAGAGGACACCTGGAAACCTGCCCAAGCTGCTTCCTAATATGTGTCTGTCTGTCTCTGGTTTGACTTTTTAGGTGATGTACCTGTTTCTGCACACAGTAAAGGGCACTCCCTTCGAGACACCAGACCAAGGCAAAGCCCGACTGCTCACTCACTGGGAACAGATGGACTATGGGGTCCAATTTACAGCGTCACGCAAATTCCTCACTATCTCACCAATTGTTCTGTAAGTTTACAGATGTGCAAAGCAGCTACTTTCATTGTCCCAAATGACTTGTATCAGTTCATGAAAAGGATGTGACCTGGCTGATTGCTGGGGAAAAGTAAAATGCCATGTCAGGATAATTAACCAAGAAATTAATTTGTCCTATTGAGTTAGCAGCACAAAACTGAGAACCGAGATTTTTCCGGCGCTGATGGACATGGCTGAAAAGTGGCTCTCTTAAATCCTTCTCATTTGAGTGCTGTAACATGACAATATTCTAGTGCAAAGAATATAAAACATACCGAGCACTCGTCCACAATGGAGCTATTTTCAATAGGTCTATGCTCCAGGCCCAGATGCATCTGCACTATAAAATTGGTCCTGATATCTCAGTGCATTCTTCAGATAATCGTTACATCATTTAATGCAGTGGTCCCCAACTTTTTTGTGCCGCAGACCAGTTTAATGTCAGACAATATTTTGACGGACTGGCCTTTCAGGTGTGGCAGATAAAAACGACAAAACAATTTGATACGGCTGTATTTTCTAAATATAATAAACATGAATTCATTGTGTACTTGTATGCAACTTTATTAGCAGTGTCCTCATGACATCGCGCCAACGTCATAACGAGTATATAACAGAGTAACCACGATGACTTTATCAGTTTTAACAGTGAAACTATGCGTCAGACTTCATCTTCATATCCAATTTCAAACCCTAAAACAGTTTTCAGTACGAAGAGTCTGAGGTTACGTACTAGTGCTGCCTGTGGCCGTTTTTTGATGCTGGTTTCTCCTCTATGCTTCATAATGTGCGGCGCATGCAGCAGTGAGACTCTGCAGTGACTGGTGTTGCCAGATTGGTTGTTCTTTCCATTACATATTAAAGCCTGTTTAGCTAGGTTTTCTGCTGGAAGGCTCTATAGAAATCTGGCATTCTGTTGAACAAAGTTAAACTGTGAGAGCGCCGTTCAAACGTCAGAATGAATGCGTTCACATAACGTTCATCACACAGAAATAGGCTGCTGTACGTTCAGTTCACGTTGGCCCCAAATATGAACACGTTCATGAGCGAGCGTTCAGCCACAACTGATGTAACAGGGAGAATCCGGTTATTTTCCAAAATAAAACATTGTGCAGAATCAGATAATTAATCAAACGGACATAATCTAAGTTATTTATTCTCTCTGTGCGGCCCGGTACAGTTGGGGACCGCTGGTTTAATGGACAGGCGACCAAACGATTACAATACCCTTTGGCCGGAAGCATGTGAAGGCTGTACAATGATTCTGATTTCACTGGTGTGACAGTAAATCTACCAAGCACAGTTTACAACTGAGAGTTCAATACAGGGTACGTGCTGTTTGCAGGCTGCAGAGGAACTCCCTCTTGCTCTGAAGGTATGATAAACAACACAGGTTTACAAGTGTCACGTGCTGAGTCAGCATCCAGAGGCTGCATTGAACTGTGGCACTTGGCTAATTGGTCGTCCTGAATGACCACTTGTTGGTTCAGGACTAACCGACAGAGGTGCATGGGATGAGCATTTCCCATCATTTAGACAGATTGGAACATGTAGCTTCAGACTCCGTCACAGATGTAACTTCCTGCTTGTTTGCTCAACCTAAGGGTGAATTGTTCACAAACAAAAACGCCAAAGTCTATTCACATGTCATAGTAAAAGGTCACCTGTAATGCTCAGGTGTTTGTTTTTCGTCCATCTGCGTGCACTATATTATAGGTTACATGGGATGAATTTATTTGACATGTATGGAGGTCTGGCCATTTTGAATCCCTTTGTTCTGTGAATCCCCTCCCTTATTTAGATTTTGCTGTAGAGTCCCCCCCCCACACACACACACCCTTAAGTAACTGGGATAAACTCCAGTGAACCACCCCCCATGACTAAAGCAGGTTCAGAAAATGAATGAATGAATGCATGCTTGGTATAAAAAAATTCTACTTGTGATTTTTTAAAGAGTTTCCTCTCTCTGCAGGTACATCCTTGCCAGCTTCTACACAAAATATGATGCAACACATTTCCTTATCAACACAGGCTCCCTGTTGAGTGTCCTCCTGCCAAAGCTGCCTCAGTTTCACGGAGTACGGATATTTGGGATCAACAAGTACTGACAAGACTGAACACTGGATGTTAACCACCAACACTGGACATTTAGTTTTATGTTTTTACTCTGAATTATCTGAGGTTTAGAGATCAAGGAGTACCAGCTCAAATCATTTTTCCTAGGCCTAGAGGGTCGTCTGGCCATCTAGGCCGTGTGGAGTGATTGCAGTGTGCAGCATGAAACAGTCAATGTGCTGCTGTCGTTCCATGTTTTTCCTTTACAGACATTCCTAATGTTTTGCTCATAACAGGCTCTCCCAAATTTGACCTCAAGACAGGGCCGAGTCTGAACTGCTTTGATATAGTTAATTTATCCATTCCTTCACCCAGTTCCATACACAGCTTTTCTGTTACAAACTGCACTGGCTGCATGTCTGTAAATGTACGATTGTTGTGACGTTATAAATGTAAATGAGACTTGTCTGTCATTGTGTTCATAGTTTGGATGATACTTTATTCTAGCAAGTTACCATGAAGGATTTACATATAGTAGGCGTTTACTGGCCTATAAAAACAAACACTGCAGTTGTTTTGCTATGATGCACAATGTTATGATTTAAAAGCTGGATGTCTTTTTTTTTTAAAAATCAGCTGATAAATGCAGCGTCAGCCATGCTTATATATTTGCTTCTCTTTTTCTTCCATGATCAGTAACTGATGGCAGAAAAACAGCGAAATCCTTTAGAAAGAATTGGCTGATGAAACGTGGATCAGTTTGTAAGATATGGGGAACTCCAGAGTTTACATGAAGTCACTGTGTGGTGTGCTCTCACAGTGCTTGCAATATACTCACAGATCCAAGGGATTCCCCCCCGTCCACATGCCGTGGCTGCGTTTGCATTGTAGTGAGGTTTCCCTGTTAGTGACGCATGTTTTAGGGAAGTAGGTTTTTAAAAAAAACGCTGGGATTCACATGCAAATAAGAGTAGCTGTTGGATGCATGTTGGGTAATCATTTGCAGCGAGTTGATTGGGGTGTTCCCTCAACCGAAACGAAGCGGAAACAGTAGAGTGAATGTAAAAAAGCTGGTGGTGTGGTGTAGAGTGCAGTTGGGCTAAAGGTCACAACGCTCCCAAAGACATCAGATATGGCTCTCTGAAACTCGAGTGGGAGAAGAGGGATGAATACTGTTTTAACATTGCATTACTGAAAGCTACTTGATGACAAGATAACACTATCTAGTATGAACAGTGCATTGGTCATCCACCAGTGCCTCCCAGTTTCACTTCTACTTTAAATCCACTTTAACTCTGGAAACCCTGTGAGTAAATAGTAAGGCATGGCCAGTAAGGTTATTTATGTAGCGCGTTTCATGTACGAGGCAATTCAAATTGCTTTAAAACATCAAAAGCATTGGAACATGGCAACATGGAACAGTTAAGTAGGAAGTCATACGTGAACTACCAAAAAAGACAAAGTACAGTGATTGGGTCTTGTTAATTTTGAAAGTTTAACAAAATTTTGTATTTTGTTATAAAAAGTCTTTTTTTTGCAACAATGGGTTTACGTTGGTTATAGTTATTTTTCCTGTTAAGCAAAAAAGACAAGAGGCTCTGAATTAATGTCTGATATGTTTGCCCTGCAGGCTGGTTGAAAGGCACTGAGACGCCAGATAAAGGCTGCATAAGGTATTTTAATGAAAACATTTGTGGTTTAAAAAAATAACTTTTTGAACAGTTCACTGACAGTGTCAGGGATTAGTGAATTTTATATCATCAATGATCCTTTTCCATTTTATGTTTAAACAGACACTCTGGGGAAAAAAGACGGCAGGTCATTTGCAGATAAAAAAAAAGGGTCAAAGTATTCTACTTCATCATCTGTAATTCCCTGAAACTTCTTAAGAATGACTTGATAAAGAAGCTGGGCCGACAGCCTCAAGGGCAAGGACTCACCCCCTACGCCCAATATTTCAGACCTGGGTTTCAAGATAAAATATATACAGCCATTGAGTTACTTCCCACTCATGCAGATACACATTAAAGCATTGAGTAAAGTCCACAAGTCCCAGGATCTGTTTGCAAGTACTGCTAAAGTCACGTAATGTGAGCAGTGTGGATAATTAACACAATCAGAAACATCACCTTCAGCTCCTCGGCCTCCATTTGAAGATCTTTGCAAACTGAAGACTTTGTAACAACACCTCGCACAATGGAATCTGGAGATTTCCCACAATTCACTGACACCTGACAGGTACAAAATGAGAATAATCATTTTTATGATTGTTGGCAGATTTAAAGTAAACCTCCATAAACCTGAAGAAAGAAAAACAGATAAACTAATTCTGTTTTATAAGCACCCTTATTCAACCAAGTCAACACAAGATCATGAAAACACTCCAACACTGAAAACACATGCATATCTGTCTTTCACTGTCCATCAAAATATACGAAAGTGACCACTTCCTCTTGGCGCAGATTCCTCACAGTGTTTGTAAAGATGAAGCTGTAGCCGTCGTAACCTGCTACTTGCTCAAAAAACTGAAAATAATGACACCCAAAACTTGACTGCTCCTGTCTGTAAGTTGGTGCATTGATGTCATATACATGTAACTAAAAACCTCTAATCCATCACAGACGAAAAACAACACACCATCACTGCTTTAACCTCAAACTGCTCTCACGTGTTTAGAACAACTGAAAACACCACGCTGGTCTGCTTGTGGTTGGTTCTGATGTTGGGAGGTGGGTCACAGATTGACTTGCCCAGACAAAATAAATCCAGTTTGTTCCTCGGGCTGTCGTCAGTGGACGCTTTAGTAGCGCCTGTATGCCACCAAACCACCTTTGTAAAAAGGCATAAATCATTGTTCATTCATTTCCTCGACAACGGTCTCATCACTCTGCATTCTTGAAATCTTCATCATCGGTGTCAAAAAGTTCATCCTCAAAAAAAGATCCTCCAAAACCATATTCTTGTGCATGGACGGACACTTCGTTTGGCATCAGATGAGGCGATCCCTCAATAAAATCAGCAAACCTGTGGATTAAACAGATGCATTCAGTGTTAATGAATTCTTTTGTCTTTTTTCCTCGCCACAACGAATCCAATTTGCATATTTGATTTGGCAGGAGTTTTTAGGTCGGATGCCCTTCCTGTCACAACCTACTGGATGCTCATCCCAGGAATCGAATCGGGGTCCCCTATCCACCAGCCTGATGCCTTGCCAACTTGCGGGTGGGGCAATGTATAAGTACATTACATAATCAAATAAAGACTGTACACAGAAAAAGAGAGAATTTGAATCACAACTGCCTCTCTTAATGGTTATTGGTTAATTTTAGTTTTTTTTGAAAATAAATTTTTTACTCTTTGAAATGTACTTCATGTACAACTGTAAAAATGAAGAAGAAAGTCCCGCACACCACTAATCCTTGCAAAAGAAACTATTTACTCGAGCAACGTTTCGACCACAGCAGGGTCTTCCTCTGGCAAATTGTATCGGGGGGGGGGTAAAGGCCCCCTTTAAATAGCCTGGGTGTGGCAGGCACCCAGAGGTGGCAGGTCCTATAGGCTAAGGCAAAACAAAGGCTAAATTGAACACAAAATCTGCGTAATTGATACAAATCTGATGCCCATCAGTACACAGCATTGACAATCCAATATTAAAAAAATATAAAGGGATCAAAAAAAAAATAGAAAATGTCTGTAGACTTGAGCAACTGAATAGTTAACAGGTATACTCAAGTCCACGTGAAATACTGTATACACAAACCCCAAGAGCACAACACTGTAAATGACCCCAAAATGAAACATAGCCAACACATACCGTTCTCATAAAAAAAATGTTGAAATTCAATTCATCGTTAAAGCCTTTTGGTGACTGTTTGTGGAGTGTAAATACCCAGAAAGCTTCCCGCTGTTTTAAGCGCATGTCATGATTGCCCCCTCTCGGTGGTGGTGGGACTTGCTCTATGCCTATGAAGGGAAATGATCCAAGGGAAATGATGTCATGGTTCGTGTCATTAAAATGGACAGCCACCGGGTAGTCTGTGACATTTCTGCGGATAGAGCTTTAATGTTCGGATATCCTCAGCTTTAATTTCCTCGTTTTCCCAACATAAGCCAGACCACATGGGCAACGTATCATGTAGATCACGTGGGTGGACTTTTTATAGGATATGAGAGTGGCAAAAATGTCCTATCTTTATAGTATTATTGCACTGTCTGCAACTGCCACAGCGATAATTGCCATTG
>JAPTHA010000027.1:5481679-5501066 GCA_029814585.1 Gymnapogon annona
AAATCCCACTTATTTTTTTTTTTTTTTTTATCCAGTAGGTTATTTTCTCGAGGTTCACACAACTGTTGACTTCTTCAACCACATCTTGATTGGAAGGGGGGCGGAGTCTAATTTCCTTTTTTTTTTATCAATACCTTTATACAGAAACATATTTGACCCATAAAATCCTATACTTTAGTGTTAAAAATCAAAATTTCTCTTAATTTAACCTTGATTTCATTGTCATTTTATCCTCTGCATTTTTTCACTTTTTTCCTACATTTAATTTTCTGAATTTCATTTCCACGTTCATGAAAACTCAGAATTAATTCAATGGTCATTATATACAAACAGAGAAAACTGTAGGGAAAAGTGACTTGGTGTGCTGGTAAATCTTCTATGTTTATAAATGGTTCCATATTTTGTAGTACATCCTACTTCTTTTTTTTTTTTTCATCCAGTAGGTTATTTTCTCCAGATTCACACAACTGTTGACTTCTTCAACCACATTTTGATTGGCAGGGGGGCGGAGTCTAATTTACATTTTCTAGTGTTAATCAACAGAAATTCCGTCCGTTTCTTCACACACTTTGACAGTTTGAGTGGAGTTAGTTGGGGTATTGACTATTTTTTAATCACATTCATACTTTTGATTTCCATATAGAGTTTATCAGTTGTCGTCTCCAGGAGCAGGTGTCCACTGTGGTTAACTACTTGTTTATGGTGTTTGCACTGTCATACTCAAACAGGGGCAAATATTGAAACAGGCACACGCACACAACGCTGCTTTTTTTAAAACAGCGCTGCAGTCTGTCGTCCCTTATCTTCATGGTAGATTTCCGGTACGTTTGTCACCACATCCTTTGCCTTGACAACCCACACATGCTCTTATCCCGATGTCAAACACGACTGACAGCTCTTCAATGCGACCAGACATGCCCCCCCCCCACAAAAAAAAATACAATAAACTTCCTCTTTTTTTAAACTTATGTTCCTACTCTGGAACAGGTTGACACTGGTTCTAATGTCTCTGCAATTAACTGTGTGATCTTGACTTGAGGGGAACATCTGCACTTATCCATTCATCTGACCAGAGGCGACAGACGGTGCATCAGAGGCCGGTAACGTACGTCAGGCTTGAGAAATAGTTCTCTGGTCTGGACGGTTTCACCACAGACTCAGACTGAGACCTGCACGGCCTTCTGCTTCCTCTTCTCAAAAGTCATTTCTCTTCAGTGACAGGCAGCAACAGGACGTGACGGCCGCAGTTTTGACACAGTTCATCTCATCCTATTATAAATTCCATGAATTAAAAGTGAGAAATCCAAATGGAACTGTTGACTTCCCTTCCTACCGTCGCAGACAAAAACAAACTTCCCACCGGGTCTTAATATCAACAGTAGTGTTTTAGCAGTAGGGCGACATTTCCAATAACACCACCGAGGGGGCCATTTGGATTTCCAAAGACGCCCCACGCCCCCCCACTGTCAGCTGCTGAGCACCAATTACAGGGCCCTTGTTTGAGCTCACTGTTAAACGGCTCTTTCGTGCGTGTATTATTCTAAACATACCATCATCCCGACTAATTATCCCTTCGTTATGCATTCGACCCTTTCACTCCAATCCCATTCTTAAAGCACCAGCGAGCTCGCACAACAACTCCGTACCCTCTCGTCTCCTTAAACGCTCCGACACATGGCCGCATACCATCGCTCACCATCATGAAGCATCTGTGAATGAACAGCGGAGGACAAAAGGATCAACGCCGCAGAGCCAACGGAGAGAGTGACCGCCATGACCTCATGGGTCAGCTGAGAGCCAAGAATGAAAAGACTGTGAGCAACCCCCGCCCTGCAAACACGCACACACACACACGCGGTGAGAGCGAGCACTTGGACAACTGAAGCCGTGCCATGGGAATATGGGAGCGTGGAAGAGGAGGCATCAGCATTCATCTGCAGGAGCTGAAAGAAAGTGGTTGTGTTTGGAATTTTGGGTCATGCCTTTCTCCGCACATTCCTCACTATTCTCGCAACAATAAACTGTGTCAGAGCCAGTACAACAGCCTCTATTCTGCATACCTCCAAACACTACCGGCCTTAAACCATCCAAAACCACACGCCGACCCTTAGACTTGGGTGAGAACTCCTCCAAAAAAAGGTTTTACGGAAATGTTAAAGCTGCTATATTTAAAAAGTATCACATGGCATATGACACATGTCCGTTGTGGAAATTACAAACAGACCGTGTGTACGCTCAGAGTCGGTGCAGTTATTTAAACTTGGCAGGCTGCGATCCCCACAAACAGTCGTGGCCCTTTGAAGAAAACAGCTGTTCTTTACACAAAATAAACGAACGATTCGCAAAAAAACAAGTTTTTGAAAAAATGTTTATTTTTTATTTTTAGAAACTTTGGCAAAATGAAAAATAAAACAGGACAATCTGAGTAACTAAAAGTCGGTATCAAACTTACAAAATGTCGCTTTGCAGAATCACGATAACAATGGATCGTGTGTTCAGTTGTCGGCACATGCAGTAAAAAGTTATGTCCTTTATTCTGTACATCGAACAATTAAAAATAAATAAATAACTTAAAGTACAAAAAAACCCCAAAAAGTTATGTACAGGTGAGGAAATGCTAAAGGCTGCTCGACGCAGCCAGGTGTCCGCTGGTCTACCTGCTGTAGAAGCACTCCACTTTGGTCTGGGTCTTTGGGTGTCGTGCTGTGTTCCTCTACAGTCTGTGGTGCTGGGAGTGTTTGGGTGTCGATGCTGGACCGGCTGCTCCGTCTGCTGCTCACAGCTTACTCTCCTCCTCTTCCAGCGGTCGGTTCAAACCAGGGATGAACTTGAGGAGCCGCCTGCGGAAGCTCTTTGGCTTGGGCTTCCTCTGTAAGGAGCCAAACCCTCCCTGCTTCTCCCCGGATTCCGACGTTGACCCCCTCATGTAGCTGCGGGTGCTGGCGCTGCGGGTCAGGTGGGTTTTGGCGGAGGTGAAGAGCTCGCTGGCCGGTCGGAGACGCTGCTGCCTCTGTGGGGGCTGTTTGATTTTGTCTGTGCTGCTGCTGACCGAGTCGGCGCCACTGTCCGCCTGGTACAGGCAGGTCTGGTACAGGGGGTCGTCCTCGGTGGCCGTGCTCAGGAAACTGGCGCTGCTGCTGGTGCTGCCAGTGCCACGTAGAGCTCTCTGAAGGGCGGGGCTGGGAGCGCCCAGGCTGCCGTACACGCCTGCGGACTCCAAGGACTCATACAGTGCAGCGTCACTCATTACGATACCTGCAGGAAAAGATGGCGCATCTTTAACGCATGCAGACCGAAACTGGCAACAAGTATCATTGACATCAAGAGTTCAACACATGTAAATAATTAGTGTAAATAATTGGTGTAAAACTGAGTTTGTTATCTTCTCTCTATCAAGGTCATCAGATGTGACCCATTAGGACATACAGAGGCTCCATGGTTACCATGGAAACACCATCATCTTCTACAACATTGATGCATCAGTAAAACCCATGGAGTTGAATCAATGACAGTGGGTGGACACACTCGCTTTATGTTCAATTAATGAACATTTTGACTGAAAGAATCATATTTCCAGCATTTTCTCCATTTTTGATATAAACGCCGTCAACTTTAATGTGAACTTTTACGGACATCAGTACATTAATTGTGAGAAAATACCTGACTTTCCCGTAAGAATGCAAAATACTGATCATAATATTACACACGGTGATAAATCACTTGAGTTGAACCAGTATGTTTGCTTCCAGACAATGATTTTTAAATTATTTCAAGAGGTTTTATCTGAAATTAAGCACAATTTAGTCAATAAAATATATACTGGTAATAACCGAGGTGAGGCTTTAGAGGAGTTTAAAGACCTACCATGAACCAGCCTCTGCTCCTGCACCATCAGCGACCGATACTCGTCCCATTTCTCATGAAGGGTTTGCTACAAAATAAGAGATATCTTACATTATTAAAGCAGAAACCACAACTACACACGAGAGCCCAAAGTAACAAACACAACAAAAATTTAACAAACTAATATTATCAGGTGAAAAGTTGTCTGAACACAGATATTACACACCGACATCTGACCAAAGCATCTCGAGTCAACACTTTCCCATAACAGGACTGATACTAATACACTGGATTTGATACAATTGTTCAGTATTGAAACATGCTGTAATAGATGTAATCTAAGTAAAAGAATTTGCTTTTAATTCTCAGTGCCATTTAAAAACGTGTCCAAAATCATGGGAGTATGAGATGGTAACTGTAGTCCAGGACATCCCCAAATGTCATTATCTGTTATGTAATCCAAGGACACATAAGTGAGTCGATAAACAGATGCCTGTCCTTAAGCGGAGACATTCAACATTTCATCTGGACTGTGACAAATGCAGCAGTGGTTAATCTGTGTCCGTAATCTTTCAAATGTGGGATTAGTGTGTGTGAGAGGGCCGGCTGTGTTACAGGCCGCTCACTGGAGGATTAGAGCGGGACAGCTGCTGTAATCTTGGGGAAAGCTGCTTCACTTGAGCCACTTCGCAGGCAGCTTTTTAGCAGCCATGTGTCAGAATGTCTCCACGTCTGCAGCCACCAGCGAGTAAACTGGCGAATCAACAGGTGGAGCTGTGGGGGGAGACAGGTGTGGAAACGGGGGGGAGGTGGGGTCTAATTCGGGCTAGTAACATGTGAGGCTGCTGCTGCTGGACACACAATTGGGGTGAGTCACTGCTGACAAATAGTTGCCGTGGCAACCGCTGTGACAACATTACAAATAGCCATCCAAACTATTACTATGTGTATATAGTTATGCATGTTTATTACATATTAGGGGTGTATATGTGTACTTATGACATGTTTATTACACATTTATTACACGTACTTTATATGTGTATTTATTACATGTTGGGTGTATATATGTCTGGATGTGCACATATGTAGATGTATATGTGTAGATTTTTGTATATTTACTTGTATATGTATTTTTTTAGTCTATGTATATTATTTATTTATTTATTATTATTTATTCTATCTATATTCTATCTATATATAGCTGTGGTCTATGTTTGTGTGTATGTATGTATAGATGTGCGTTTGTTGCTGTGCCAAAGAAATTTCTCCTTGCGAGACATTAAATGACTATCATATTGTATCGTATTGACTATATAAAATAAATAAATACAAAAACTGCAGGCTCACCTTTAGATACTGCAGCCGGGCCTGCAGCTCTGCTTTACGGATTGAGTCGCTGTAAACCGTCTCCAGCCTGTAAGCAAAACTCCAGAATTAATAAACACGACAGGAAGTGTTCATAAAAAGTACAAGGAGAGAAAACAGTTGTAAAAAAACAAAAAAAAAAAACAGGGGAAGCTCGTACGACCATATGAAAGGACCTTTTCATAAGATGGTGGCAGGAATGAATCTGGAACCTGCTGTTCACAGTTTACGGGGGGGGGGGGGGTTAAGGAACATATACAGTTTCCACTTAGACACTTGAGGTCTGCGAACCCTTTGAATTGCAATAAGTAAGTGACCAACTTAAAGAGCTCATTTTCACTCGTTTAACAGTTTACACTGACTCAAGCTGTTAGCATCGTTTAGATGAAGTCAGTCTATAAAATGTAAAAAACCAAAAATCGCATGCATGGCGCTCTGATGCGGTTTCACCTCATGTCTTCTGCAGCAGCTCTCAAAGCCGGGCCCCCCTAACTGTCCTTTTAATCTTTTACAAGCAGAGGAGGAGGGTGAGGAAGAGTGTGGCTTCTATTAAACACCCACTCAACACACACACCCACAGCCACATACACACTCTGAATAGTGACGTACGACACAGTGGAACTACGCAACCACTGTGATGAATTAATATAGTAAAAATTACCACAGTAATTTATAACATCAAACATACGTCATAATACAATATAATATCAGCATTAGTGACTCTAAGAAATACATAAATAATACACGAGAAGTTTTTAATGGATGAATATATATCAGTTTCATTACAATAACAGAGATGATGCATCTTTAGAGTAGAACAGAACAGGTTATACCAGGGGGTTATACCCGGGGGGTTATACCAGGGGATGTCGTTACCGAGTGCCATCTGTGGTCATGTGAAGCCCTTTGAGACCTACTGTGTGAGTAAGGGCTATATAAATAAAATGTGATTGATTGATTGATTGAGTATAGAATCGAATAGAATAGTTATTTAAAGCCCGGGAAGCTTTTAGAAATCACTGCTGACAGCTAAAAAGTTCCAACTATTTTGATTAGAAACTGAGACACACTCATACACACTTTTACAGGTTCACTCATCTGTATGTTTTCATTGTCTGCTTCTTGGTACACTGGGAGTGTTTGTGGACACCACCCTTGGATTTTGTGAGATGCAAATGCTATTTTTGACTCAGAATAAAAAAACCCCAACAACGTAACAACATAATAATAAGTACATGAGTATGAGTCACAAAAAAAAAACCTGTGTAGTACCTGAGTGAGTTGCCGCAGGCCCGGATGAGCTGAACGATCTCCTTGTGCCGAAATCCCTCCACAGTGGCCTCGTTCACACTGGCGATGGTGTCTCCTGTGTGAACACAAGGAACATGTGTTTTACCCAACAGCCATCAGGACGCACTCGGGTCGGCTGGAGTTCCATCTGAACTGTGGCCAAAGGCCAGACGAAGCCTGTGTGGTTCCAAATCAACCCCCCTCACACACACACACACCCCTCCCCCAATGCATATGCAACACAAATGTGGACAGTCATGTGCAGTGATGGCGCACTTTTTTTTTCTTCTTTTCTTTTCATTTAAGGCCGCTCAGTTTATCTTTCTTAACCTGTCAGGGTCACACTTGAGTTGAATCATTAGACATGGTGTCAACTCCTGTGTGTGTGTGTGCGTGTGTGTGTCTGCGTGACGGGTGCTATTGTGAGGCCTCCACATACCCCCCCCTTTCAAAAACCACTGCCTCTTTCACTTCTTGCGATGAAGTCACAGCATTCACAGCGAGAACACCGCAAACAATAGACCAGAGCACGCAAGGAATGTAGGAAGTGAAACTGATGTGACATATGCAGGTCGAACCAGGGGAGGAGGGGGCGACCAATCACCTACTCCAGTTTGACGCGGCAATTTGGAGCACATTTCTGAGCGGGCACCTTATGACTGATCACAAGTCTGACAAAGCACAGACAAAACTGAGTGACCGCAGTACGGAGATGGTTACCATGACAATGGGCACAGACGTCTGTCTAATGTTTCTTTAAAAAACGGTAACAAGGACAATATTGCAAATTTGATCCGCAAAAACAATTTTTTTTTAAATCACACTTTCCTGATATCTGGCAGCTGAAATGTTTTCTTACTCTATCTGGAACGTTAGTAAGAGGAGCTGCCAGATACCATTGGCGTCGGCTGAAATGGTCGCCAGTGCATGTTTGTTGACTGAGGATGAGTGGGCGTGCGCCCGTATTTGTACTTCCCTAAAGAACGGGCTGACACCTAGGAGTGGTTTTGTTGATACAATAAGTGTGAACTGGAAGAAAAAAAAAAACCCTGTCACGCACGTGTCCCTTTGTGTCTATTTTAAGTGTTTTCCACTGTATTTTAAGCTTGCATAACAAAAAAACAAACAAAAACAGAAGTAGAAACTGAGTGTCAGCAGGATCATACTCACCCACTTTGAGTCCAGCTGACTGAGCCGGGCTGTCGTTGTGCACTTTACACACAAACGTGCACATTTCCACTGAGTTTTGGTCCTGATGGTGCAGACCATAAGTCTAAAAGAGACAAATAAATAACATTAAGTGCCATTTTACACAGAAACTTTGCAAGCACACCACATTGGTTCAGTTCTATATACCTGAGCAGGTCTTGTAGGACTTAAGAGTGAGGCCAACATGTGTCTCCATGTGACTCATGCGGTTCACTTTATTTTTCCACCTTTATTTTGTGTTTCTTAATCATATTTTATTTCAATTTTTCATTAGACAATATTACAGTTACATTCATACACTACAAAACGACACCCCAACCCACAATTACAAGATTAGACACAACAGACAAAATAACTAAGCAAGACAAAAACAAAACAAAAAAAAAAACACATAAATGTGTGTTTTGTCTGTCTCTTTATCCTGCAATTGTGCGTTGGGAGTGTCGTTTCATAGTGTATGAATGCGACTGTAATAGTCTAGTGGAAAATCAAAATAAAACATTAAAAAAAGTACCATTTTACGCAGTACGATTGACGTCAGCAGTGTTGAAACTGTAGCTGGCCAATGCAACTGCAATGACATGGCATAACCGACAGCAGTAACTGAAGACACCCGATTGTATCAGTAAATGCAAAGTCAAAGTGCAGCCATGCAAAGTAGAAGAGATTACTCATTTATCAGATTCGGCTGAAACAACATTTGATATAATGATGAATTCAACCGAGCCACTACATAAACACCACCATGAATTGCCCCTATTAAAAAAAAAAAAAAAAGAAAAAAAAAACACCCTTGGGATTCATCTCATGTCTGATTAACACATCCGCCAGTGTTGAACTCCATCCAGTACCAGTTCATTCATTCAAGGGTTTTACAGCTTGTATTTTTGTGCTGAAAGTTCTAAAAATGCAACTAATGACTATTAAGCGCGAAGATTTTCATGACCCTCAGCCAGAGGTGATGAGTTGAAGTTGAAAAAAAAAAAAATCTTTTCAGACACATCCCTGTTTCTATACCTATTTATATACATCAGGAACCAATTGATCTGATGTAACCGAGTTCCAGTTACATTATATCTACCAAGAATAAATCATACTCAGTTCATGTGAAGAAGTAAAAACAGTGTATTCCAACTCTATAGTCAACAGTGCAACTCTCTAAACTTGAACTTGAGTGGTAACTACCATCCTGCGTGCGTCTATATACACTGTTTTGTTGTCCTGGTAACACCATTCGATACTTCCACATTTATTTGCATGCTGTTCTTTGCTTCAGTCATCGTCTCTGTGCAGAAGGTCAGACGCTTCATGCCACACGGCAAAACCTCCTGTTACGTCTGTCAGGTGACAATCAGTAGACCAGGGGTGTCAAACTCATTTTAGTTCAACGAACAAATTCAGTACAATCTGGTCTGACGTGGGCTGGACAGGTCCGATAATAACAGAATTACATATCAATAATGTCAACTCCAAACTGTCCTCAAATGACGAAAACGTTTACATCTACAAACTGTCCTTTAAAACAATGTGAATAACATTAGCAACCTCAAAATTCTTTAGAAAAATAAGTGTAATTACCACAATATTATACCTCAGTTTATTAATTGCACATATAAATTACAACTTACAGATCACCATGGATCTACAAATACACATAACATTTACTAACATGTGGAATATTGTCAAATTATGGCTGGGTAGGGTTAGGTTATTTACCCTTTTTGTGTGAAATGACACTTTGTTTTAGTGTAAATACAGGAAAGTTACATGAAAACATTTGCATTTCGATAGGGAAAAATGTACAGTTGTGAGTATTTACTGTACAGGTTAGCATAATCATATTTTTCCCAGCCTGTTTTTGGAACCTGAACTATAATGATTGCAAATATCTTGGGTGTAATTTTTGTGTTTCACAAATTCATCCCAGTGGCCGTATTGGAACCTTAGGGAGGCCGTATTAGGGCCCCCAGGCCGCATGTTTGACACCCCTGCACTAGACAAAACAAGAGAGTGAAGCTGCGGACCATTCCCTGGCCGATCAGGTCAAAACTGACAACATGAGTATGGCTTGTCTGCGAAGAAGTATAAATAAAGTGTCTCATAAAAGAGCACACAACTTATGGAGCTCTGAAGTGTTCCCATTAAAAGAGGAATTCTAGTTGGACCGGCGTCGCTTGTGGAAATTTTCAATGATTCCCATCTGCCGGTGTGCATTTTCGCTGCAGGTTGAGCGAGTTTCCCTCTCTACAGCCTCATCGGTAAACACATGACCGTGCAAATGGTGCTGAAATGCAAATGATCCTGTCTACGGCCGTCACTCCACATCAGCGTTAGACACAACAGGCCCTGGGCAAGGAAACACGAGACTTCTGGCCCGGCGTTCTCTCCTGACCATCACACTGGCCATGATGATCTCACTTCCTTGTAGCCACAGGCCGACAGGAAGGGCGGGACCCTCCGACGCAAACCATAAATAGAATAATTTCCTCCCATGCACCGCTCTGTGTCTTATTAACTGAAGGAACGAGCATATCTGTGTGACTCGCCACAAAACATTTTAATCAAAAAGCGAGTACGGTAATCAAAATGGTTGAAATTAATGTTTTGGCATGCTGTAAACTATTTAAAGTATGGCGCGGACTGTGGGCAGCGTTAACAGAGGCCACATTGTGCAGGCGGTGCCTCAGGGAGACATGAGCAGAGATACGCCAGATATCGAGGTCAAATGTGCGAGGAGTCTGTCTGCCGAGAGGCTGAGGGGAAACCAGGTATTACAGCGCTGGCGTGTGATGAAACCGCATGGCTTAAAATAAAAAAGGCATGGGGAGAAAACCATGGAGTCATGGGACTAACATCAACATCAGCGTTTCGCCTGATGCTTGACCTTTCAACCCTGGCAGCGCAGACAAACGCCGGGATTAAGAGATTTACAGGATCGGGCGTACACACGCTTAAGTTAGTCAGAGTTACAGCAGAGATGTGGCCCGATCTGGGAAATCCTATTAAATGGCACTTTGAAAGGTCTAGAAACCCCAATACCTGCCCCTTTATCCTCTTACCTGGATCTCAAAACCAAACGACTCCTCTTCCTTTTTCTCCAGGACCACCACCTTCCTGAAAAAAATTAAAATAACTATTTCAGCACTGCAAACCTTACGTGACACCTATTTTTTCCATCTGACTGATTTTTTTCCATTGAAAAAAATCCTCGAAATACATCAAATTACAACATGCATGACATATACTGCATATACCGTGTATACCATATACGGGGCCACTGACAATCTCCAAACATTTTAATTATTGATCATTTTTCTGCATCTGAAGTGTCAAAACATCACGTGTGGTGACGAAGGATTGGTAATGATGACTTATTTCAGCTTTTTCCCTTCCAGGGTCACCAAAGCAAATCTAATTCACAAATTTGATTTGGCGGGAGATTTTACATCGATTGCCCTTCCTGACACAACCCACTGGATGCTCGTGGCAGTAATTGAACCCGGGTCTCCTATGCACCAGCCCAGTGCCTTACCAACTGAGCTATCCAGCCGGGGCAAGGATTGGTAATAATTGTACTAAATTCAAAACACATTATCCACCTGTTTTTGGCTCCAGTATTAATCAGTGGTATACTGTGGTTATGTGGATACTATCTGTACACATTTTACATCAGTTTTATGGGTTTTACACTAAAAATGGCTATTGAAACTGCATAGCAAGGAAGACACTGCAATTATAGAATAAATGTTTAGATAGATGACAAATAATGAAAAGGCACACAAGCCTGTCCTTAAACTGTTTATTTAATTACTGATACTGGTTAAAGTACTAAAAAAAGTTATAGAAATATATTAAGTTTGAGATAAATTAGTCACCCTGGAAGACTTTTTTAAGGCTGTGTCCTATTAATTCATCTTTAAAAAACACTGAAATCCTCTTAATTTGGGTTTTTGTATAAATGCAAGTGTACATTACATTCCAAAGTTTTGAACAATGGCCAAACGTAAACTTATTTTTACTATTTAAAAATTTACCTCTTGAAAAATCGTATCTGACCCAAAAACATCTTGCGTTAATCCTAAACAGGACGTTTTTTTAGTGACTCTTTCGTGATATTTGTGTGTTCTTCACACAAATCATCTTGAAACCTAAAACTGCACTCTCAGTGCCTTAAAAAGGCAGTTGTATTTGTGCAGAAACTGTACCACAGGGTGACAGGAGATGTTTATGGACGACTTTTTAGACTTAAACTTCCTTTATTGTCATTACACAAACACACAATGAATCTGGCAATGAAATGTCATAGAATTGGCAGCTGATAAATAAATAAATATGCAAATAAATATGGAAAATAGAAAAGTGCACAATTGCTGAAGTGAATCCAAAGCCATGAGTGGCTGCAGTGTAGATGTGACAACACACAGTCAATATAAATAAGAAATAAATAAGATCATCAATGTAACAATGTAAACAGTACTATAAACAGGGAAAATACTATACATCAGTGTAGACAGTACTATAAACAGGGAAAATACTATACATCAGTGTAGACAGTACTATAAACAGTGAAAGTACCACATATGAATGTATAACAGTACTATAAAGAGTGAGAAAAACCCTGTCCTTATCTAAATTGCAGAAAAAGATATTCACGAGAGCCGCAAAGACTTCTTTTGTATTCTGCAGCATCTGGACGTCACGATCACACGTACAGTACGAGCTTGTGTTGCACTATGGGATGCTAACGCATCGTCTTGTATGGGTATAAGTCATGAAAATTCATGACAGCCTTGGAGGATTTCATACACAACAATGGGTGTCGTCAGAGGAGTGTCTCAATGACGGCCATTCAGTCGAGATGAAGCCGTTCAGATTCAAGGAGGGGACAAAAAAAAGAAAAAAAAAAAGAAAAAGAAGAAGCAACTACTATTTGTAGATTTGAGCATATTATTGGCAAAAAACTATCTACAACTCTTCCTTAGAGAAAATGACCTACTTACTCAAACATCAATAGCATCAACTGCACCAGATTTGGGATCCTATCAGAATCAACTACATAACAAGAACAGACTTGACACAAAAGATGGGATTGCCAAGTGATTTGAAACAGTTACCCTGTGCACTGATAATATAGCCCTCAAAGTGATCATTTTTAATGAAATGGATGGATGGATGGACGGACGGACGAACAGACAGACAGACAGAGTATAATTCGTTGGATTCTCAACTAAGAACTGGAATTAACTGAGGGTGGGGTGGATTTTAGTTGGGTATTTGTTTAGTTGGATTAATTTGTTCATTATATGTGATTTTGTTATTTTGTTATGTTATGAAAACAATAAGAATAATGTTGTGAAAAAAGGAGGGTGATTTTACTGTGGACAGACAACACAACACAGTGAAGGTGAGTGTGTGTACCTTTGTGGTTCTGGCGTCTGAGTGAGAGGTTTCCACTTCTGCAGCCCACCGCCCTGTTAGAAGAAACCAAAACAACACATGAAGCGTGTCAGGCACCTGCGTGAGGTTAACACAGGATCCACATTACTCACCAAGGGTTTCCCTCACACACCAATGTTTCCGAGACACACCTACTGTACATGTGCGCAGCGACTGGTCCATCAGGTCTCAAAGCTGCACGCCAGCCACACTGTAATTTGTTTAGTGTTTTTAAACCACTGAGCCAAAACGTCAGCATGGAATCCCCAGTGCCCAAACCAGAACGGCTTGAGCGGCTGCTTTGTTTACGTCCAACAACACCAGGACAAAGAAACCCTCACATCATCTCCGTTTAGCCCTGATGTTTGTCCCTCAGACGTTTAACTTATCTTGGTTTTGGTTTTTATCATCTCCTGTAGTCTGAACGAATTCCATCCAATTACAGAAACACTGGCTCTCTGCTGCCAAACACTGCTCCTTCTTCTACGATAATAAGTCTAATGAGGTAAAGCCCATGTCAACAACGGGTCAGGACCCTGCCCTACCTGTGTAAATACGGGAGGAACGGGTCCAGAGAGCTCACTTACAATCAGTCCCACTCTGTTCATACTCAATCATTTTCAAATGCTGCCTCTGTGAAAGGCCGCTTTGTGCCACGCTCTCTCTGCTAGTAAAATGTTGCTTTCTTTATGTCCCAACACTTACAGAATTGTCCCCCACCCTTCTCAATGAACGCATTTATTCCCAAATACCCACAGAGACCAACAGGGGTGGCTCAGGCAAGATCTCCAGTCTCCCTGTACACACAATGCACTGTTGTAGACCCTCACTCAGTGTCTGCTCACTCCGGGCTGGGGGTGAGGGGAGGGGGCGGGAGACGTTACTTCTACATATACAGTAGGGTTTCTTTTTTTTTTCTTTTTCTCATTATGTAATATTTTATTCAGATTTTGTCAGACAATATTACTGTTACATTCATACACAACAAGATGAAACTCTCAACCCACAATGAAAAAAATCATAGGCCACAGACAAAAACACACACACACACACACAAAGAGCACAAAAAAACTCAAAACAAGTGACAAAATAAAAAAAAAAATAAAATAAATGAGTGATTCCCAAACCACAATGACAGCGTCGGAGACAGCACACAAAACACAAGGAATCCAAACCAACACAAGTCAAAATGAAACAAAAACCTAAATGAGTGAACTACATGAGTCACAGAGAGACATATGTGACCTCTGACCTCCTAAGTCCTATAAACCCTGCTCGGGTATACAGAGCTGAACCAATGTGGTGCGCTGGTAAATTTTCCATGTGGTTTCTCAATATCTAATAAATATCCTATAACTTAAATATAAGATCTTTATAAAGATATTTCTAAAGACTTAACTTAAATACCTTTATAAATATGTTATAAAACATCCTACTTTTTTTTTTCATCCAGTAGGTTCTTTTCTCCAGGTTCACACAACTGTTGACTTCTTCAATCGCATTTTGACTGGAAAGGGGCCGGGGTCTAATTCACATTTTCTATCAATACATTTCTTAGCGATTGTCAACAGAATTTCATTCAGTTTTGCGGCATCATTTCTACACCTTTGTCTAGGTAATCCATCCACTTCTGTCCACAGTAAACTAAGATGGAGCCTTCAATTAACAAGACCCAATGAACTGAGTGGGAGTGTGGCATTTTTCCCCCAACAACAGAGGTCAGAGTTTGTGTCCGTCCTGTTGGATGTGTCACATAAGGTGTCAGGCTGAGAGGCTGGGTGGTCCGCAGCGACCGTAGATGTGCTACTGTGTGACCTCAGTGATTACCCTCAAGGAGAGGCCGCAAATATTTTACGATCGTAGACTGATAAAACACATGCTTTTCAGTAGCCTGCATCGCACATAACTGAGTGTTTACACACAAGGAGGACATAAAAGGAGGAGAAAATTCATGAATATTACTGTCTATCTGTTGTAGGTTGGAGGCATCAGACTCATACAGTCCAGTGTCATCTGCAAGTGGCTCAGTAAAATCATCACATAAAAAAAACAGTGGGGAAAAAAAAGTTAACATAACATTCTGAAAATGTTTTTCAAAGTGTAAAAACTATCCTTTCTGACATTTAGACAACATTAGATAGAGCTTTATCGAGCCTCTGTGCAGAACCTCTTGGAAGTTAAAAATGTGAACAACCACAATAAACGTGAAATTTGTTCACAAAAATAAGTGCAACTTCAACAAATATTATGCCACAGTTTATGACATTGAAAATGAAATGACATTTCGTTACCAGATTCATTGCGTGTGCCTGTGTAATGACAATAAAGGAAGTCTAAGTATCATTCACACATATGTATTACAACTTACAGGCCACGGTGGATCTGCAAAGACCCGTCACATTTAATAACAGGTATACATTTTAAATTGCATTTACTTCTGTTAAGACATTTCTGGTTGTTCATAATAGTTCTAAGTATCCTTTTTTTTTTTAAAAGAATAGTTTGTCAATGTAAACCTCTTCATGCAATTTCATTTTACCCCACTAAAACAAAGTGAAACTGTTATAGTTATTATTTATGTGGTGCTATTTTAGTCATTGTATTTCACTGGTCTGACCCCTTGTAATTATTCTATTAGATATGTGTGATTTTGACAGCATTGACTTAATATCTTCACTGTATTTTTTTTTTTTTGCTCTTTTCTAATTCAACCCAGGATTAGACCCTATGGTTTGGACCGAGTTTGGCCCGTGGACCATATGTTTGACACTCTGAGGCTATAATGACAGTCAAGATTGAGATGTAAACCATACCGTTGGATTTTCTTGAACTTATAATAAAAAAACTGAGATGCATCTGTCCAACAGACTAAAACTCAGTCTTTTTTTTTTTTTTGGTCGTCAGTACTTTCATCCTACACTAACGGCTGCGAAAAAAAAAGAATAATAATTAACAAATGAACCACGCAGCTGTTGTACATTTCGCTCCACAAACACGCGCGCGCGCGCACACACACACACTCTTCAGTTAATTTCACCGTGATGAATGTTCGTACCTTCTTGAAGTTCCTCGGCAGTGTTCCGCCAGAATAAGCCAAAGTTTTGTAGTTGTAAACCTCCGAGGAGTGTGTGTTCGGGTCCATAGTCTTGCAGCTGTCCGACTTAGACGAAGGGAAATAAATGTCGTTGTCTCGAGATGTTGGTCCACTCTCCGGTCCACTGGAGTTGACTTTCTTCAGCCTCCTGAACGTCATGATGGGTTCATAAAGCGGCTTGGACAGCTTCGTAGAAAGTTTCTGTAAAGCTGTGTGCGTGTGTTGTTTTGTTTTGATAGCTTTTTTTGTTCTCTCTCCACGCAGCGGCAGAGTTGAATTCCGCCAAAGCAGATGCTCTCGGAGTTGTGAGCCTCGGCGTGGACGCAGCGACAATTGTACCTCCTGTGAATCAAACCTTGGGGGCGGGGACGTCTACCGTGAGTGACGCCCGTGACAGCCAATAAGATCGTCGATATGCGTTCGACTATGACGCCTTCACGTGCATCTCGGAAGTTTCTTTGCTCTTAGCGTCTTCAACGCAGGGTGTGTGTGCAGGTATGTCAGGTATCAGGGTCATTACAAGGACGTAAAGGACAACAAATGTTAGAAAATTCAAAGTGTATTTCCAGCCCTCTGTATGCGTTGTACCGTGATCTTGTTGCAACGTATACACTCCAGTGCACATAAAAAAATACTTCCCTGAACTTTTCCCATTTCCAGAATCACTATAACTTTGGTGATCAACCTAAGGGAAATTCAGTTTAATAAATTTCGTAATGAACGCCATGTATTATTTAACTCTATTTTTACTTTATTCGTGTATTTATTTACTTTTAAAAAAGCACCATGTGTTAAATCGAAAATGTTGTGTAGTTCAACAGTGTTGAACTTTCCTACAGAATATAAACGCATCTTTTCTTGACCTGGTTTAAACTTTTAATTAGATAGACACACAGGTAGGAAAACCATAAACGTTGTTGATATAAGTTGGTGCAATTAGTGTTTTTTGGAAATAAAGATTAAGTAATGTTAGTAAATGCATTTCAGTCAGTGAACGTGTTACTGTTGCCTCTGTTGACAGATGAGGTAGATGACCCCCCCCTTGTGGTCGCACCGAAACCCACAATAGTTGCAAACTTTCATAAATGCACAGAAATAAATATACAAAACACTCCAGTCCAGAGGATTTATTCAAATTTGTACACAGTGTTATATTAGGCATTACCATGATATTCTCCACATATACTTAAATGATATGACCGATAAAGCATTTAAATAAGGACTACATAATAAAAATGGTCTTACTTAAAGCTGAAGTCATCAATCTTTATAAGTTAAAAGTGGCATATCTAGACTACCAAAGGACAGCAGAGGCGTTCTGCTTTTACACAGAAACAAGAACAGCAGATTAGATCCACATTAATGGATCAACATGCAGCCCCTTTGGCAATGATTGTCCTCCTAATGTTCCCAGAAACACTTTCAAGTATTTTCTAACACGTATGAAAAAAAACAAAACAAATAAGTTAAACCACTATCAGAGATTTAATCTCAATCATCCTTCACTCTTGATTCCATTTTGACAAGAATATATTGTATATCTGCATCTTTACAGCCACAATAACACAACAATATTACATGGTTTGTGACCAGACAGTATGTCTACATAACGCTCTGTAAATCTTCTACTGAAGCCATAACCAGAGAGAACAGATTGTAAAGGCACATGAAGCTAAAGAGTCTTCTTTTAGCATGTTATTAACTTTACTTTATCCTTATCAGGAGTTTCTACAGAGCAGCATTTCCACTAACGGTAAAGCAATGAGACAGATGCAGTAAAAGTATTGATAAAAGTAATTTTGGTCAAAGTCATTTTGCCACAATGCAAACATATCTTACCATACATTTTGTATTTATACAGTGCCATGCTTCGATTATGTGTTACAGGGATGCTGAAACCTTGAAGCATATATGCTTACTTTAACTGTTGTAATGTAAATATTCTACAACATACACATTCACAACTTTATATTTTTTAAAAATCATCTATATACATTAAGCAAGTACATATGCCTGATACACAGGAGTCAGTTTTCATTTGAAAAAACCAGATGATTTGGCCTGAGGCGCCATCAGCATACTGGCCTGATTCTTGTGTGTGATGTGGATCTGAAAAAGAAATAGAAATTGCAAAATGGCCATTAAATTACATAAAATGAAAAGAAATATCTTAATTCCACTTATCATAGGAGTAGTAGCTCTGACATTTACTTCTTGTTTGCCACTAAAACAGCCGCAGTATTCGTTGGTGTGTGTGTGTGTGTGTGTGTGCGCGCAGAATGTACCGTGCATGGAGGCTGCATCCACGGCTCTCCATCTATTTGCATTGGTAATGCCTTCTTTGTCCTGAAGGAAAAGTGCAGAGGGATAAAGACCATGTATCTTATAACAACATCAATTAACCTCATCTGTAATTAAAATACCAGAATGAAAGGCTGTAAATAAACCATTGTTAGGCAACGAGTCAGCAGACGATTACCCTCATGAGGTGATCACAGTCATTGTCAGACTAAAGGTTTAAGATGGACAAGTGTTGACATGTCTGCGTTTGTCTGTTACCTGATTGTGAGCTGTGACGTTTTGGCGAGCCTCACTGCGCTCTTTAAACCGGTGTATATCTGTCCCATCTCCATGGCTCCTTCAAGGCCAACCACTTCTAATCGACGGTCACTTAGATCTGAAATAATGCAGGGAAATAGTGAACACACCAGTGCGCACGGTACACACACGCTGCATTCTGAATAGTATAAAAAAATGTGTCAGACACATATTAACTCTGACACAGAATTAAAGAGTAAAGGGGGTGGTTTTGTTCATCTGGTTTTGCTCATCTCAAATACTTAGTGTTGAATTCCAATATAATCCAATATTCTCAGTGGACCAATGGAATTTGCTATACCTTGGTCAGAGATTACATGACCTACATAGAGTGTACAGTGGAGTATTTCACAAAACTCGAATGATACAGTTAAAATAGCTACAAGAGTAGACTAATATAATTTCACCATAAAGCGGGCTTGAAAGATGAATGAATGAATGAATGAATTGTCCATTCCTTATGGTTGAGGGCTGGTTATTAGATTAGATTAGATACCTTTATTAGTCCCACACAGGGAAATTTCAGGTTACAGCAGCACATATAAGACAAGA
>JAPTHA010000027.1:5501166-5520507 GCA_029814585.1 Gymnapogon annona
TTAATAACAGGCAGAATAGTGTTAAAATTGCTCTGACTTTTAAGCCATTTGTTCATATTTGTTCAGGTTATTCAATTATTTGGTCAAATACTACTTTGTTTTGCTGTAAATACATGATCAAATTTGGAGTTGCGAGTATTTTTAAGTTATTATGTTGTATTGTATAGCATGTAGTGTTAGTGTTTTATTGGTCTGACCAACATGAGATTGGATTGATCTGAATGTGGAATCTGAACTAATATTATCTTTCATATTTACAGTGTAATTTCAGCATTTTACAGATTCATTTGAAGGGCCAGACTGGACCCTTTGGTGGGCCGGATTTGGCCCCCGGGCCACATATTTGACACCTGTGCTCTAGATTTACTGGTTGGTCTTCGGTCCCACCCTCACCTATGGTCATGAGCTTTGGGTCATGACCGAAAGAACAAGATCCCAGATACAGTGAGTCTCCTCCACAGGGCGGCCGGGCGCACCCTTAAAGATAGGGTGAGGAGCCCAGTCACCAGGGAGGAGTGCGGAGAAGAGCCACTACTCCTCCACATCCAGAGGAGTCAGCTGAGGTGGCTCAGACATTTGTTTGGGATGTCCCCTGGATGCCTCCCTAGGGAGGTGTTCTGGACATGTCTTTCTGGGAGGAGGCCCCAGAGGAGTCACAGGACACGTTGGAGGGACTATGTCTCTCTGCTGGCCTGGGAACACCTCGGGGTCCCACTGGAAGAACTGGAGGAAGTGTCTGTGGAGAGGGCATCCCTGCTTAGACTGCTGACCCCACGACCCAACCCCAGATAAGCAGCAGAAAAATGGATGGATATTTTAATTTCATGTTTAGGACAGAGAAGTTAATTGGGCATGTCTAAGATTTAAACCTGAAAGTTGTTTATGTATTTGAACATCTCTGTTATTTGGAGTTAGTTGGACCCGATGAGTAGAAGAACGAAGGATTGTCTGCTCCATATAAAAAAAAAAACCTCTCACATAGCACATCAGGTTTATTTTGTGGTCACAATATTTCATTTGCAGAAGAATGAGGGAATTTCATACGCTTTGTTTTTATACTCAAGTCATATAAAGTGTCAACTAATAGCATCTACTCAAGAAGCTAAACTGGATTTTTACCGGTTGACAGAGACTGTCATGAGATTTATTTTTGTCCATTTCTGTTTAATCCATTGTAATTGGAGCCTAAATTTTATTTGGATTATTTTGATCGTGATGATTGTTATTTGTATTGTTTCTTCATTGGATTTACTGATTGGACTGCGTCTTTGTTTCTGTGAGCTCGTCTGTAATCTATGTCATATATTTAAATATATAGTTAAATCATGTGTATCAATTAACAATGAAAATTATTTAAATGTTGTATATACTGTAATTGTTTCAATTGTTAACAGCTGTGGCTACTGCTTTATTACCAGATTAAAGGTGAAATTGTACTGATGCTTCTCATGTATTTTCTGATAAACTCACATCACACAATCAGAGTAACAATGATGTTAACATCATCGAACTCTGTAAATAGCACCTCCCCCCTTTTTTCATACCTCTAATCTCATATTTTTATATTTTATTCTAATACGATATGTGATATATGTAGATTTATTTAAGTGTATTTAATTAACGTTTATTTAAAAAAAAACATTGTGTCTTTATGGTTCTGATTTCATCACCGTATTTTATAAAGTTTCTGAGATTACTCATTAACAAGTTTTTAAATCTTGCAAAACAGTAGTCATCTTCGTTTAGTTTTAATGTAATCAGTGTCAATTAGATTAGATTAACACTGTGAGTGTGATGTGGCCCAGACCTCAGACTTTGTCGCCACAGACGATCTTCGACGCGGACACGAGGAGGAAAGGGAGGGGCGGAAATCGAGAGCGTGTCCTCGGTGACTCACGAGGCGAAAAGTCTCACTTATCATTGTATTTCACAGACGCAGATTCACACGCGTCGCCGTAGTCATCCCGGGTTTAGATTACCGAGTCCCGGAGTTAGTTTCCCCTGAGAAAAAGTCGGCCTGGTTTAGTTTGACTCGGTTTGTGACGCCAACTACGGGACACGTCCAGGTAAGAACTGCAAACAGCTGAGAGGAACCGCGCCTGTTCACTGTCTGAGAACAATGATGACTTTTTTTTTGCTGAATCTGCCGTTTCTTTTGTTTTTACTTATAGTTAATTTGACGTTAAAGTAAATTAAACAAAGAGGACTTATCCGTGGAAGCGTTTTGTTTTCTGTTGGAGGAGAAACTGAAGTCGAAGCAAAAGAGAAAAAAAAAAAACAGCTGAGTCTGTGGTGTCGGTAACAATGGTGGAAAAGGTGTTTGCTCTGTCAATAAAACGAAACGCGCCCAAAGGAATTGTGTTTGCGGAAATACACACTGCTGTGTTTTGTTTTTGCTTTTGTTAAAGTTGCTGCAACTTTTTTTTTCTCTCCAGGTCAACGTAACCGAAAAGCAGTCATGAATGGTAAGTTAACACTAAAAAGGTTTAATTTAGGTGCAGAGTGATTTGCGCCATTTCAAACATCTTATCTATTTGACACAGCTGAACACATGGCATGCCATCGGTCAGGTTATTTTTAACTAAAATCAGTGTGTGGCGCTCAAGTGGTGAAAGAAATACCCTGCCTAGTCATGCATCGAGGTACTTGACTGGAGTGTAGTCCAGCTCAACAGGACTCTAAACCAGGGCTCAAGAGCCTTATTGGCCGAGAGAGCCGTAAAAGTCAAATATTGAAAAATATATTCCTGCAAAGAGCCATATAATATATTTTTTAAACACTGAATACAATTAAATGAGTGGATTTTCAAGTAAGACCAAGAATTTATAATGATAAATCACTTAATTTATTCTTTTTGACATGATTTTGTCTAGATTTTTCATTAGACAATATTACAGTTCCATCTGTACACTACAAGATGACATTCACAACACACAGTGACAGGATCAGAGACAACAGACGAAACACGCAGACAAAAAAAAAACTAAAAATACACACGCACACAAGGAACACAAACTAACACAAAACAGGTACAATGACCAAAAAAACTACATAAATATGTGAATAGAATGAGACATACTTGACTCATTTTAACAACATTGTTGTACTGGAGTCGACCAACAATAAATAAAATACACATAGTACCATTAGTGCACACAGCAGTAAGTTTATACATTGGTGATTTTTTTAATGAACTCAATGAAAGACTTATAACCCCTCCCTTTTTGCTGACCCTTTAAACTTATCTGCGAGCCAGATGCAATCATCAAAAGAGCCTCATCTGGCTATGGAGCCATAGGTTCCTGACCCCTGCTCTACAAGTACAAGGCATTTAACTTGCTGTCATCTTTAGCTAGAAGATGCTTCTGGTTGTACACTAAAGGTATGGATTTAAGAGTTGTGGTGCATGGTATATATAGTCGCATACAAGGAAAAAAAAAAGTTTTCCACTTTAATTTCATGAAAAGGTCAACAAAAGTGAAACACAAATAGGTACAATAGTCAACTAGGTGGGCAAAGTAATTGTCAGAAATTAAGAAAATGATCCACAAGTATTACTCAAGATTCTTCTGCGAGTTGAAATTATATTGTATAGCATAACATTCTCTGCAGATTTTCAACTAGTAGTCTTTTTTTTTTTTCATTAGACCTTAAAGACCAGCATCTAAATCAGGGGTGTCAAACATGCGGCCTGGGGGCCAATACCGGCCCGCCAATTAGTCCAATGCGGCCCGTGAGATAAATTTTGTCAAAAGCAAAAGTTACACTGAAAGTGTCTCATGTGGCTCCGACAAGTAAAATAATATAATTACCAAACCTATAAATAATGACAATTCCAAAGTCTCTTTGTTTTAGTGTGAAGAAAGTAGATTTACATGAAAATATTTACAATACACAATTTCCCCAAAGCAGGATAAATACAATCCTATAGTATATCTATACTAATATTCTACTACTCTAATATTCTTGTAATGTACCTGTATAAATGATAAACTGTGGTGTAATATTCTTAAAAATACACCTTGATTTTGGTGTGCTGAAACAAGGACAAATATCTATATATTTTGTTTTTTTTATTTGCATGTATTTATTTTATAGGTTTATATTTACGTTATTTGTTTATTTTTACTGGTCTGGCCCACTTGAGACCATATTGTGCTCCATGTGGCCCCTGAACTATACCGAGTTTGACACCTCTGATCTAAATAAAATGTACATCCATCTTTTCCTCAGTGGTTTATCACCTGCTATTATAATATTATTCTCTACATTTTTCATTGAAAGTGCAGTGGTTCAGAAGTTGTCGTAGATGTTGATGCCTCTTGTCATTGGCGGCTGTTCAAGTCTTTGAGGGTTAAGTGATTTCACCACGTGGTATTGGGAAATTAAATAATCGCACAACAGGTTTATTTCAGTCCTAGTCCTTAATAATCCGATTAATGTGTCACAACGCTTAATGTTTCCTTCTCCAACAATGCAGTTTCACAACTCTGTTCTCGTACGCTGCATTTGAAACATGCTTTTATGTGCTTTAGGTACAGATATGGCATCTCCAACACAAGCTACAAACACAACCCTGACGCCAGGTAAGTGTTTCTGGTTCTGCGATGACTCGGCTTTGAACGCTGACTTGTACTCGGAGAATGTCTGTCATGTCGTAACCTCATAGTTTCTGCTGCTTTATCAGTCCGTGTGTTGCTTATGTGTGTGTTTCTTCTCTCCGGAGCAGAGGGGCCTTTAACATCTCTTCCCACACAAGCAGACACCACTATGATTCAGGGTAACTCCCACACTCCTCTGCAGCTCCTCCAAGACTTCCACAAGCACATCTCGCACTAATGCTCTCGTTGTATTTCTCTGTTTTTGTGCAGTCATTACGACAGCTCTCCCAACTAGTACAGACAACACGGTTATTGCAGGTAATTGTTGGCACTTCATATTATTATTAATATTTTTCTTCTCATATAATACTGTAATACATTTATAAAACAGTTCCCATGCTCCCGGAACCCAGGAACGTCATGACATTTCACTTTGAAAGATGTGAAACTGCTGATAGTTTTGAGATCTGTGACATGTCAACAATATTATCTCATAAGTCTAAACCAGAAGTTTTCACTTATTATAAGTTGGGTTCAGGCAAAAAAAAATGTGGTTATGGCACCTAGAACACAGACGGACCATTTCCACTAAAATGGTTCCAGGGTTTGGCCAGGGTCAATGCTGGGGCTGGTGTCCATTTGGGTCTTCTTGCTGGCCTGGTTTGTGTTTCCATTGGCCTCTGTGGAACTATTATGTCACTGTATCGAGTCCATGTGCTGCCCCTCCCAATTGTTCCCCATGTGCCTTAACTGAGGGGGAAATGAATACAGTAAAGGCTGAGAAACAAGTTTTTAAATTTTTTTTATTTATCCCATAATTTCCGCATAAGGTTTGCCAGTGTAAAAAATAATTATTAAGTCAGTGAAGTTGCAGTTAGTCGGAAAATTGTTTTACTATCATACTGTGCAGATGTGTAAATTAGTGCCAAAAGGTTGTGTGCCATAGTGACATAATCGTAACTGTCTCTCTCGATGTGTTCAGAGCTGTTGAAGACGTTTCTGCACCTTCGACGTGATCAGACGTGTCGTGACTTTTCCACTCTTTTAATACTTTTCACCTCATTCTTAGAGATTGAGGCAAAACGAACCAAGGCGATGAGGTTTTGTGTGTAATGACAGATGCAGTCCATTCACACGTCTAACACAAAAACCTGATGTTTCTCTCACGTCTTTTCCATTGGCTCTTAAAATTATGTTTTTAATTTAACAAAGGTGTAAATCATGGCCAAATTGAGATCTTTATCATCCTTCATATGTTTTCAACCTTATATTGCAGGGTCACACTTTGGATGTGTATTGCTGACACGGGACAGATTTGTTGTCTGTAATTAAGCTCTTATTTTCTTGTTTAGTTAATTCAGACAGACTAGGTTTTGTGTCATTAAGAAAATGGTGTTTACGTTTTTAGTTGGTCTTGGTATCAAAAGCCCCTTTCTTTAGCCCCTGATGTCATGGTGCTTGCTTTTAGCTCTGTTGTAGCCCAGGAAGTTGCTACAGTACATCTCTGGAACTGGTCTTTCTGGTCCTGAGCCAGTTCTTTGGTGACGGAAACAGGAAAAAACTGGTTCTGGATTGACCAACGGCTCTGAACTACCCTGGAACCACATCAGTAGAAAAGAGGGTCAGAAGAACGTACTTAAAGGGGGTCGATCTATTTAAACTACTGATATCAACAGTAGGGGTCCTGCTTTGCATCCCAGAATACACCGTTTCACAAACCATCAGTGCTATGAGTTTATAGGCTGTAATCCATGACAACATGTCTGACCTAATATCAGGACTGTTAATCCTAAATTGTTTATATTTAACTTCTTCAAAATTGAAATATACACATGGGTCATGAAGTTGATAAAGGTGATGGATTTCCTTGAGCTCTGGCATGTACTAGTACAGTGGTTTTCAAAGTGGGGGCCGTGGCCCGCTGGGGGCCGCCAGGTGGCGCTAGGGGGGCCTCAGAAAATTGGAGGGAAGGAAAAAATATAATAATACACAATGTATTTGTTGTATTTGTAGCTATTTTCTGTGCTTACAAATAAGAAATATTGAAAACTGAATAAAAAGCAATGAAATACAAACTAAAAATTGATATTTCTTTTAGAAGCATTTGCTGTGTTTTGCAAAGGGGGTCCCCCGCCAAAGGCCAAAGGTGTTTGGGGGGCCTTGGCATGGAAAAGTTTGGGAACCCCTGTACTAGTAGACCTTTACAATATGCCAACTTCATAATACACCCTTACAATCATCACTGGTGGCAACCTGGTCCGTCGCTTTGCTCAAATACACTGATTTAGGGATCAAACCACCAATCTTTGATTTGCGACTGAGCCACATGTGTATGTAACAACTGACAAGTAGCTTATGAAACCTGTCCCTATTTGATTTTCCCTCTGTATAATAAAGTGCACTGGTGTTCTCGTTCTTAAAGACAGTGAAAGGTCACAGTTAGATTAGTTGGGAAACTTTGCCTGTAAAAATGCACGGACACCCTGATAAAAACTGCTCTTAAAACCCCTTTGCCTCCTTTTTTTTTTTTTTCCTCCAGTGGTTATTGTTCTAATCCTGCTGACTGTAGCAGTTTTGGGCTTCCTGCTCTACCGATATCTTTGCCACAACAAGGGTGACTACAGAACGACAGGAGAGCTGGCTCCAGGAGAAGACCCCGACGAGGAATTCCGTAACCAGACTGTGAGTGAAAAGAAGGAATACTTCATCTGAAGTGGACGTAAAGGCTGTGTTTTTTTTTTATTTTCTCTGTGCCCGTGTTTTTTTTTTTTTATGGAAGGCCACCACTTACTATAAAAAGAATGAAGAGAAGTGCCATTTTTTTGACATGTTCTGAAAGATGTAGAAGCAACACCAAAGATGTGATTATTATTGTATTGAAGGCGGGATATTGAGGCAGGTGAAACGACAACTGCCCGATGGAAAAACTACACATGAAAGGGGTGGTGGGATTTTATTCTGTCTACAGTTACATGATCAGCTAATACTCAGTTACAGTCCAAATGTAAGGTCAGCTTTTCTGCTGCACTATTTATCTTTTCTTTTGAGTGTAATCTGTTGTATTGAGTTATACTTTGTGTCATGTTACACATCGATTTTTAAAATAGCTTTTTTTTTTTTGTTTTTAATACAGTTCTTTTATAAGCTCAAAACAATGTCCTCTGTAGGAAGGGACAGCTGAACACAGTTTGTACTTGATTATGTTGTATTTGTTTTGTGAAAACCATTACCTGACCCGTTACTGAAGACTTCCCTATTTGCAATAAATATGGGAAGAAATAAATTGTTTTTTGTACAAGGTGAATGAAATGGCGTATCATTTAAACTTTTTTTTTTTTTTTAACCAACACTTTAATTTTTAATCTTACTGACCTTCATGAATAATTACTATAGTTGACTAAAACAACAGCAGCTTAATCAACTAAATATTTCGGAGTTATTTTTTTTTCTATTGAAGAAAGAACAAAACAAGAAATTAGTCAGAATCCAAAATGGAGTATATGGATGTTATATCTATTGACCAGATACATTTTTGTGTGTGTTTCTCCTACTGATCCTCTCCTACACAGAAGCGGCCAAATTTTTAGGCACATGTAGAATGCTTTTGTTCCAATTTGGTCACATGCATTGTGAAACCTCAGATAATGTATGTTATAACACCCCATAGATTTGCCACATGTTAAATCACGATGAAATAATCAACAATTTAAAAATTTGCAATCATATTTTGAATGGTTTGTCATGATTTTTATGATCATAGTGTGTGTTTGTTTTTGCCAGCAACAGCAAGTAAGGGTTCGGTTTTATAATTAGGAGGTGGGACCATGTTTCTACTGGGTATATCTTTACACACTCACCCATCTGTCATAATATTTGACTTCTCAGATCAGATCTGTGCCCAGGTCCTGTCAGTTCTATTTTCAGCTTGTCATGTATACAAACCAGTGATACTTGAAAAACCATATTGCAGTCCACCACTTATTTATTTTTTTACTCCGTATATCTTTTGTGTAAAGGGCTGCTGCTGCACATCCGTGTTGGTGTTTGAGAACAATAACTGGCCCATGTTGTAGAAGCACCAGTGTGTTCAATCACATTACACCAACCAAAAGTTGGAGCTGAACTGATCATTTTTAAAATCCACTCAAACATCGTAAACTACCACCACCTGGATGATCCCACAGAGTCTATCCATGTGTTCTGGATGATCTGTTCCCTTTAGGAAGTGAAGAATACATTTTGTGATTTCAGATATTTGTTTGACACACAATGGAATATTTCAGCTTGTTTTATCATACGTTTTTTTTTTTTTTGATTAAAACCATCACTTTATAGCATGGGTGTCAAACTTATTTTAGTTCAGGGGTCAAATTCAACCAAATCTGATCTGAACTAGGCCGATTCAGTCAAATAACTATTACATATCAATAATATCAACTCCAAACTGTCCTCATATGATGAAAATATTTACGTCTCCAAACTTTCCTTTAAAACAATGTGAATAACATTAACAGCCTCGAAATTCTTGAGGTATATATAAAATCAATGACATATTTTTACAAGTGTAATTTTAACAATATTATGCCTCAGTTTATGATTTATAAATGTACATTATAACTTACAGATCACAGTAGATCTACAAATACACAAAACGCATAGTAACAGAATATTAATAAAAGTGCACTTCTCTTCACACATTTCAGGTTGTTTGTATTTGTTCAGTTTGTTTTTTGTGAAATTATACTTTTTGTGTAAATTTCCCCGTGTGAGACTAATAAAGGTGTATCTAATCCAATCTAAAATACAGGAAAAATAGATGAAAAAGTATGAATGAAAATTTGAAGATGTGAGTATTTATAGGTTATTTACGATAATATTTTTCTCTGGATGTGGAACCTGAACTATAATTTTTGCAAACATTTGGATGTAATTTTCGCATTTCACAAATTCATCCCAGGGGCCGGGTTGGAACCTTTGGCGGGCCGCATATGGCCCCCGGGCCGCATGTTTGACACCACTGCTTTCTACTTTTAACAGATTTTTTTTAATAGAATCTCTTTTTACAGGACATCAGGTATAAGTGAACAAAATGTAACAACACTATGGCATTTCATTTGACCTTTATCATGTGGTTTATAGCGCTGTTCCTCCAGGATACCTGATCTTTTGCTGGTTTCAGTTTATCCCCTTTTCCTTTACAAGCATTCTGGACCTGCTGCTGAGAACCACCGTAACAGAACGCCGGTTCTGCACAGTGGGGACGGTGCGTTTGTGGTGATGTGCGTTATTTGTTATCCAGCTGCGTTTTGGTCGACAGCCAAACAGCTCCATGTCGCTCTCATCCGACAAAGAACCGTCCTCTGGCGGACTTATGGAGTCTCTCCCTCATGGCTTTGGATGAACTCTAATCCAGTGCTAGAGAACCAGGCAACAGTTGCTGTCTGCCGTGTCAGCTGCTAAAGCCCGTAAGGTAGGGGTGTCAAACTCATTTGAGTTCAGGGGCCAAATTCAGCCAGATTTAGCCTGAAGTGGGCGGGGCCAGTCCAATAATAACAGAATTACATATGAATGATGTCAACTCCAAACTGTGCCTCACATGAGGAAAATATTTACGTCTACAAACTGTCCTTTAAAACAATGTGAATAACATTAACCACTTTGAAATTCTCGAGAAAAATGAGTGGTTTTAACAATATTATACCCCAGTTTTTATAATTTATACATGTATATTACAACTTACAGATCACAGTGGACCTACATATACATAAAACACGAATGTTGTTAACATTACACTTAATTCTCTTAAGACATTTCAGGTTGTTTATATTTGTTCAGGATATTTGTTTTTCTTGTGAAATGATACTGTTTTAGTGTGATTACAGGAAAATTACATGCAGAGAAAATGTTGGAGTTGCAACATTTTCTCTGTTGTTGCAACTCTGTTGTTTTCTCTGTTGCAATCTCAGTGGGACCATGTGGGTTCCACATGGTGGACTGAACTATAATAGTATTTACATTTACACAGAGAAAATGTTGCAGTTATATTTATTAGTTATTATGTTAATATTTTTCCCAGTCTGTACGTGGAACCTGATCTATAATTTTTGCATTTCACAAATTCATCCCACGGGCCAGATTGGAACCTTTTGTCGGCCGTATTTGGACCCCGGGCCACATGTTTGACACCCCTACTGTAAGTCCTTCAGAGCAATGGCTGAAGCCCTGGTGTCCTTCACTAGTCTCCTTATTTGTGGTCACTGAGTTTACGATGACATCCTGCTCCAGGCACATTTACCGTATTGCTGCTGTTTATTAATGATGGATTTAACTGAACCCCGGGGAATGTTCAGGGACTTGGACATATATATAGTTTTTTTTGTATCTACCCCCTGACCTGTACTTTCAATAACCTTCCCTCAGAGCATCTGGGAGTGTGCTTTTATCTTCATGCTGTAATTGTAGCCAGGAGGACTGATTAAACCGCTGACTGGACCTTCCAGGTACAGGCATCTTCATTTTACAATCACTAAAGACACTGAGGTGATCTGTTTCACCAGCGCTAACCGCCTGGACATTGAACTAGTTCAGTCACTTTCAAGTGAATTTATACAGTATCTATGGATCAATGTCGAGATGCCGACTTTTTCTGTCCGACTGAATTTTTCCTTTTAAAAAAATCCTCAAAATACATAAAAATATAACACGTATGTCAAATACCGCCTCCATATACAGGGCCACTCAAATTTTTCCAAACATTTTAATTATAGGTCATTTTTCTGCATCTGAAGTGTCAATACATGATGTGTGGTGACCAAGGATTAGTAATAATTGTATTAATTTCAAAACAAATCCACCTGTTTTGCTTCAAATATTAATCAGTGTTATACTATGGTTATGTGGATACGATGGGTTTAAAACTAAAAAAAGTTATTAAAACTGCATAACAAGGAAGACACTGCCATTATAAAATAATGTTATATGACAAAAAATGAAAAGGCGCACAAGCCTGTCCTTAAACGGTTTATTTACTGGTTTAAACTATTAGGAATGTTAGAAATATACTGATTTAGAGATAAATGAGTCACCCCAAATTACTTTTTTAAGGCTATATGCTATTAATTCACCTTTAAAAACACTACAATCCTCTTAATGTGGGTTTTAGTATAAATGCATGTGCACAATGCAGTTCAAGGGTTTGAACAGCCAAATATGTCCTTATTGATTCATGACTTTTTTAAAAGGCATGTCCTATTAATTCACCGTTAAAAATACTAAAATCCGCTTAATGTGGGTTTTTGCATAAATGCAAGTGTACGATGCATTCCAAAGGTTTGAACAACAGCCAAATACGTCCTTATTTTTAGTATTTAAAAACTGACCACTTGAAAAGTCATATCCATCAATGAATTGAATTCAATTGAATATACCTTTATAGTCTGTTTAACACACACACACACACACACACACATGCATATATATTAATGAATGGATATTCAATTTAAGGAATTTGGTTTCACTTTTTTGGTAAATTAACTTGACCATGATTGCAGCTCTAAAAAAAAACAATTAAAGTGGAAGACATTCAGAGGGATGAATACATTTTATAGGTGCTGTATGCTTTTACTGGTGGGTCCTCGTTTTGTTGAGATGTTATTCCCTTTTTTTTTAATGGTTTATTTTTCAATCCACCGACAGCTGGGGGGTAATAATGTGCTGGCCAAAGCACAGAAGACGACAGCGAGCTTCCAAGTCAGGATTTACAATACAGAATATTAAAAGTTGGCTTGCTGAATATATTAAGATGGAGAAAAAATGTTTTTAAGACCTGATTATTACCCAAGCCGGAGTTTTAATGAAAAATACATCCTACCATACAAGTCTAACCCAAATGCAGATGATGTTTGTCTAAAAACAAGAATACCAAAGACACGACTAAAATCTAATCATCGCTGACCTCAAATGTTTTCTACAGGACACCAAAGCAGTGCCTCGCTCTTTGAACACAAAGGTAGAACCTTTTTTTTACTTTTTAAACTGTGGATATTGAGGGGGGAGGTACAACTACTTGAAAACACCAGGTCCTACTTTTATCATGTTAAAGTTTGAAGTCCAAATGAATTCAGGTGAACACAAGATTACACACACTTAAAGTAGGACACCGTCAATTAAATCTGCACACTTAAAATAACTATTATGAATAAAGACAATTTGTCAACAAAAAATTGGATATAAGTTCCACCAAGGTATGTTTAAATATCGTATTACAATCGAGGTTCTGCCCAATAGTACATGTGATTAATGAAATTAAACAAAGCACAACAGGAGAGTTCTTACCTGTGATGGAGTCAACACAATACTGACTATGTTCTATCTATTCAATGGTGGGTGTGAATTAAATTAAACAATAGACGTAAAGCGTTTCAAATTTCCAAAATAACCTTTATTCTAAACTTACATTTTAAATTTTAAGTTTAGTATAAAAAAGTTAAGTGCACCTAAGTTCTTTTTTTCCATCTTTGACATGTCTCAGCAAACTGAAGTGACACTCACCTCCTTTAGTAATCTTAAAAGATAGAATGTGTACCAAAGTCCATCACATCACTTTAGTACAGATGTCTATTTTACAAAATATTGTAAAGAGAATCCCTGAACTATGAATGTCCATAATCCTTCAAAGCAAAGAGTTATCCATTTGCTGGCTGTGGTTGGCATAGCATCTACTGATCAGCTGTAGTTTACAGTACTTCATATTGCTGGGACAAAGCCACCATTATGCTGCTTTACAAAACAAAATCAGGAGTGAGATGGAAAAAAAAGAAAACTTTCATATCAAATACATTGGTAATACAGTTCTGACAGCTGCGGCCTCTTAAGGACCAAATCAGTGTAAAACAATGGCACCGGTGAGAATACATGCATGTTGAGTCTTTTTTGTTTGTTTTTGTTTTGGAAACACTAGTGAATTAATATAAAGTATAAGCCAGGTCTGGTGTAGTAGTGCGTATCCATCGCTGAAGGGAGATCAGCAGATGAACGAGTCGCACACACAGAGAGGCATCCAGACAGCTGGTCTGTCTCACCTACGAGTAACATTGGAAAAAAACAAAACAAAATCTAAATACCCCCCAAAATTTTATATGACAGCAACAGCATGTTTTCTACCGGGCCACAGCTGTTAAAACTTGATACGGAATGTCGGATACCCAGTGACACATTATAACGCTACCACACACCAAAAAAACAAAAAAAAAAAAAAGAATATCTACAAATGATCATCTAATCGTGGTATCCATTATGACTGATCTAGTTTGTGGCACAAGTTTTAAGTTTGCAGAAAAAAAAACAACAAAAGAAATTATGTAAAGATTCTAAAGCAGATTTACAGTATTAGCAGCACAAACAAATGTCTTGGAAATGAGCAAATACATTGACAGTGATGTAGCCTGGATGCATACAGTACTTTCAGGCTACTGTACAACACGCCACGTTTGGACACTTTAACATGAACTACGGCTAGACAAATGAGTCGACTTTTTCAAAAGTTAAAAATGTTCAAAAATCTCACAGCTTTCTTGAAAGAGACGTGAAAAAAAGAATAAAAAAAGACCCCTTTTGTCTGCAATTTCTCAGTTTTTCTTAGCAGTGCATCCCAGATAAAAAATATTGAATCAAATTTTCACACAGTAAAAAGGTGCAACATCTTTTTTTTTTTTGCTTTAAAAAAAAAAATACAAAGAAATGACCCACACAAGGTGACGAACACATGAACTAAATGACAGTCGCGTCAGATTGATACTTGAGGTACTGGCAATCTCACAACGGCTGAATCAATGATATGTTTGCTTTTAAATTGTGACCTGTGAAATTTGAAATCACAACCAAACATACTGTAAGTGCATTCATTGTAGACCAAATCTTTGGTACAAACAGCTCATTGTTTATACTAATAAGTTCTCTAGCCTCACTAATTTTGTCACTTTGATGTGAAAAAGAAAAAGATGGAAGAAGAAACACTGTAATGTGACCCATCTCTTGACCGTGTTAACTAGATACTAAAGCTATCACAAAACAAAATTACACCATCTAAGTAAATAAATACTTTAAAGTGGACTGGATGATACCAAAGTATACTGTGTGAAGACACAAAGAAATCTGTACAATAAAACATTTAGTGTATAAAGTCTGGGTATCCGACCGTGAAAAATAGATACAGGAGACAAAAAGCTAAAATGTTACACCAACCACCCCTTCCTATTCAACGTCCTATTTGGATTTACTTTAATTTTCTTTCCTTTAAGTTTACTGAAGTTAATTTGCTTTAAATTAGGGCTATCCCCAGTGCTCTTTGGCACTTGACTATGTTCCTCTACAAGTTGCCCAACAAGGTACAGTAAACCACTTTGGATATTGCATGGAATTTTTTCTTGAATTACTTGCCTCAATTTAATTTCCTTAATTTACAAGTGATTCAAATGCAACAATCTGTCAAACTGACTGCGCAGCAAATTTGCTGTGGTAGTCCGGATACTGTGCAAAGACAAGACAATCCTAGCTAAACGCATCCAAGATGCAGATTTTTTTCAAAGTTAAGATCTTGTGATCATTATACTTGTATTTACAAGAAACTACTACACATCTATTATTTTACTACACTAAAAGTTTAAAAAAAAAAGACAGGTGGAAATTTCTTTTTTGCGCTTACATTGTAATTCTTTTAACTGCGTTGCACTTTCACCATGAAGCAGCTAAACTATGTGGTGCAGATCTGATAGCTCAGATTTATGAAAGCTTTACAGATATACAAGAGCAACTGAATGCAATTTGTTGTTGGTGTTTTTAGAGAGTACGTCTCTGGACCAAATAGAGATGCCCGAAGAGGTCTGGTTGAGAAAGACCAAAGAGGAGTTATTGGAATGAACTCTACGATTACAAAACAAAACAAGCCAAAAAAAACACTATCGTTTGTCCTCTCGAGGCAGTGGCATTTCCTCAGTTGATTGACTGTTGTATTTTATCTGTAGGACAGAAGTGGAGTACTGTACCTTTCACAGGGGCTCTAAAATATTACATTCCGTTAGGTGATATCAGTATTGTGGCATGGCCAAGCAGCCTAAAGAGGGAGGCGTATGGGACAGGGGAAGAACTGGGGCATCATGTGGGACAGGGTTTAGGCATGGAGGAGGACTTGAGGAGTTGCTGTTACCAGATGGTATAACCTCCAGTGGATCCACCCAAGAAGAAGTTATTCTTGCGCTGTGTCATTACAACATTGGCACCCTGCATGGCGGCCAGCTGAGCTGCGTTGGGGGGGTGCCCAGGGGGGGGAGGCTAAAGTGTAGGTAAAAACAGGGAGAGTTGAGTACAAAACAGGGAAAAAAAAGGTCAGATGTGACATGTCATGAATGAATCACAGACAGTAGTTAAGACACTGTAGTTAACGTTTGAGTATGTGACTTGTACAATATTGTGTTGAAAATGGACTTGCATTTTTCTGTTCATTTTTGACCTGGTTAAATAAAGGACATATATTAATAACTCTATGCCACTGGTATTGTGTACGCCTAATGACATTCATACACACACAGCAAACCTAATAAAAAAGGAGAGACACTATTGATTTATAATGGACCACATTACAAAAGAATAGATTTCTTTTCACCTTCTATACTTTGTACACAAAAGTAGCACAGGACAGATTTGTCAAATAATTAAAACAACTTTTAACTCAAATATACAAAGAATGTGACATCTGTTTTTATACATGTGAATGGTGGTGGTTATCACAATTACATAAAATAATTATGACTAGTTCAAAGAATCAATATAATCTGCTTAATTCAAATGAATTAAACTTGCAGTTCTGTACAGTTTCGTGAGCAAAATTCCAGAATTACTTTTCATAATATTATTTCAAGTACACTGAGAGTAAACAACAGTTCTAGAGTGAAAAAGTTATTTCACTTTTCCACAGCATCAGTGCATTTATCTTTCCAATTAGCTTTTTAATATGATGAGAAGAGCGAGCTACAGAGGCAGGATCTGTATTTTCAAATTCTCACCTTTTTGTTCAATTTAAGGCTTTTGTGTTCTTAATCTCTGAAATGTGTTGATGATTAGATAATACTGCATCTTGACGACGTTCTAACAACTCTCAGTTCCACTGTGTGGATACTTACAGGGATGGAAACACTGCTGCCTGCTGTGAAGCGTGCACCAGCATCAAAGCCACCCTCCACCATCACTGTTGAACCATGTGGGTAGACGGCTCCCATTGGGTAGTACGCCATGGGGACATTCTGACCCACTGGCCCAACAGGCATATGTGGCTGCATGGGCATAAACACCTGAGCACCAGGGTAGTGAGAGGACATCTGGGGCACCTGACCAGGCACCTGAGGTGGAAGCACATATCTGGGCTGGTATATCTGCACAAATAGATCCACAGACAGGTTAATAAAGCACACGTCCAGAGCTTATATCAATCACTTACCCCTTTTTACTGTTAATACTGTTCTTGCTGTTTGCTGCTATAACAAAGTAAATGTACCCAGTGTGGGCCGAATAAAGCTTTTCTTATTGTATCTTAAAAATGGTTATCAACACACGAGTAGTATTTGTGTATACGTGTAACAAAATAAATGCAACAGTACCTCAGAATATGCAGGTGGTGTGTCTGTGTAAGGAGGTGCCTGAGGAGACATTTGCATAGCAGGGGGGTATACAGGTGCAGTGCTCTGCTGAGGGTACACAGCCTGCTGTGGAAAAGAACCTGAAAAACAACAGTTTAGACTTTACCTTAAAGCAAACAGTCCCATGTTGAGTCAATTGTTGTGTTTTTGCGTTGTTGAATTGTAGAGCAACATTTCACTGGTATGGTGTAAAGAAAACAAAAACCTCAAAAATCGTCAGGAGGTCCTGTCATGTCAAATAACTGAATGTCAGTCAGTTTGAAGTAATAGATCCGATTATGAAGGCGATTGATATTCTGTACTTTTACTGATTTATAAACAAACACATTAGTTACATGTTAGGTATTCATTTCTGGCCTTGCAGTTACTTAGAATATACCGCTTTACCAATAACGGTTAAATTGTGCAACTGTGGACATATTGCAGTAGATTCACTCTTTAAAAAAAAACAATTTTGTAGGAAATCCTTTTTGACAATATTGATAATGTAGTCTTGATAAAAGGTTGTCTCTTGCTTGGATTTGTGCTCAAAGATAGGGTGATGAAGAGCTGAAAGACATTAAAACATATAACTATTTCATGCATACCGTATAACAATAATTACCTTGCACCCCCAACAGAAGACAGGATCAGTAATCAGTAATGGTCAATTTATCCTGTTAAATATACAAATCAGTCTAATATTTCACCTCTCATTAGATCTCAATGTACAATTTGAGCACAGGAAATCCATTTTCAAATTTGCTGTAAAGCGCTCAATTTTTTCCATCATTTAAATCCCTCGCAGATAAATACACTGATTTTTACAGTCAAAAGGGTTTAAAGGAATGTGTCTAGTACTTATAAATAACGTGATACGGGTGTATTGCGGATGAATGTCAATATTTTTCTTTGAGCTTTCTTTCTCGTACTGGATTATCTGTGAACCCTAACCCTAACACTGCTAAATGTAGTCAGTAACACCTCACTATTTACACGCTTAGACCTATTAATCACTAATAATATTGACGGATGATTCGATTAATAATATTGTGAGCGGCTAGGTGTAAAAAAAAAAAAACAAGATAGAAAAAAACAAAGAGGAGATGGTAAATCCATATAGGGTCATGTCGGATTTTCTTGAGGAATTTATCCAAAACGAGTGACATTAGCTGACAATATACCATCTGACCACTAAAAGTACGGACGAATATAATGTAAAATTCAGTCATCCTTTATACCATCCCTAATGTTAAATAATAAAACCGCCGGTCAAGCTGATGGCATATGCTGTACTGCTATCCAGAAATCGTCAGTTTATTGTCATGTACGTAGCTAAACGTGAAGTCCGCTCCGGATAGCCATAACGACAACTCTCCATTTGGCAATAACGTCAGCGCCGTACAACGAACAGCTGACTAATTGCCGAAACAAGGTCTGGAGAAATACCTTTGTTGTTCATTGTTGTCGACTGATCCAGAAGCTGAAGAATATCGGATTAAACGGAGCTCTGCGTATTTTGTCACGGCCTTATAACTGGTTACGGCTGCCTTTAGAATCGTTCACTTCCTTGTTTTTCAGCTTCTTGTTGTTGTGGAAGTGGTTACGTCACTCGCTCTCTGTCTGTGGTTCGACAGACGCAGTGTTCCGGCGACACCGCCCCCTAGCGGCCAAAACTGGAAGCGACGAGTTAATCAAGGTTAACCGGAGAAGACGAGAGGAGGTGAATTGACAGCGGTGCACTCACTGTCACTGTCACTGGAAAGAGCAGCGAATGCATCAGAGACAACACAAATGAGCTGTCAGGACAGACATGTATAGGGCCTTCTGCTATAAATTCACCTGAAAGACACACGCACTACTTTTGCACTAATTCCTAAAAATATTGCACTGTTGCAGGAGCTGCCATTTAAAATTTCGTTGTGCTTTTGTAGTACAATGACACATAAAGAATTCTGATTCTGTTCTCGGCAGCAGCAGCAATCTATTATTCAGAGTTATTCTGAGTTGCACTGTTTTCTTTTGAGAATAAAGTTATTACCTGTATTATCGGTTGCATCTCTTTCATCTAT
>JAPTHA010000027.1:5525818-5565402 GCA_029814585.1 Gymnapogon annona
GTGCGGGACACACACACACACACACCGATATATATATATATATATATATATATATAGAGGTGTGTGTGTGTGTTTGTCTTGTAATTTTCAGCCAACTATGTTGCACTGGTGTATATTTTCAGACTGCCTCTTTGCTGGGCGAGGTTAACAAACTGAAAGATGAGAATTTCCTAATTGTACATGGTACTGCAGACGGTAAGACCCTCTTTAGTGTCATATACACCTTTACAGAAAGTTTGTGTTCTGTTTTTAACCTTTGCAACAAATTTACCTGCATGTTTTGCCACAGCGAGGGTACACTTCCAGCACAGCGCAGAGCTCCTGAGCCGGCTGGTGAAGGTGGAAGCAAATTACTCTCTGCAGCTTTACCCAGATGAAGGCCACACCTTGAGGGAGCCACGCAGCATCCTCCACTTCCAGCGGACAGTGGTGAACTACCTCCAGAACTGCTTGAAGCACAGCACATACTTAGAAGTTGAAGAGGAAGAGGAGGAGGAAGACAACTAAACATCTAGAGTTCAGTTTCCCTCCTTCTGGAAGGACTGTCTTAGGACTGTATTGCCATCTTATGCATTACCTTGGGTCGGATTACCAGGCACAAGAGCACAGGAGTGGGGACCAAACACATCAGATCACCTCCTAGGAATTGAATTACTGTAAACCTTGTTGCACACAATTGTTTCTGCTGTTATATACTGTATTTGAAGCCTTGTTTGTTTACAAATTCATATGAGATGATGTGGACTAGTAGGCTACTGATTCTGCCAAAAGTTTACAAAGATGTTAGAACATGCATGTCGTAATGGCTGCATGACGTGCAGTAGTTTACAAAGCATTTTATTTTATTTCCAGCCCGTTGAGGTGAAATGTGCAGAAATCTACCCAACAGCCAGAAACACACTTGAAGACTTTGAAAATCCTCGCCGATGCTTAACATTTCACACCCAATGACTGCATAAATTAACCGATTATTTCCACTCAGAATTTGGAATAAAACAGGAGCGTATTCAGATGCATGCACATTTCATCATGTAAGATACCTGACCGACTCCCAAATCTTATGATAAAATGCAGAATGTCACTGCACACATCTGAGTTAAAACTAGGCTTTACTGAAGTGTGTTCCTGACCTAATTAAAGTTAGATGAAGAATATTAATCATCTAAATGTGCCAAATATATGTGGTGGATTTGATCCACTTGATTTACTAGAATTACTTGCATTGCTGAGACTGAGTAATGCAACTGTTCACAAACTCAGATACAGGAATGATTGCAAGAAGGAACGAATACGTTTCAGTCTATATGAGTCTGTCTACATATTGTATTGGTATGAAAGTATAGTATGTTTTGATAAATTACTTCTTGTGTATGGCCGAGTTCAATTGTTTCTTCAGACAAAACTATTTAATCATTATGTTCTAGTCCAAAGGTAGTGGGATTAAACATGAAAGTAACCAAACTGTACAGGTAAAGTGCATGTAACTGTTCTAAACATGAATGCCCTTTAACCCAGATGACCACTCACCTTTTTCCAACAACCCTGTACAATAAAGATTGAACATTTTGTTTTACAGCCAATGATTTATTGTGTCTCCTTTGCTGTATAATAGAGACTATATTCAAGAGACATTTTTAAGGACTTATTTCAACTACTTCCTACTCTGAATAGGTGATTTATAACGGTGCAAAAATAGTTGTGGCTTTCGCGGTGACTGTTATCTTCATTTACTGCTGTTGAAAGATAAAAAGATTCATGCGACTGATTTGAGCCTTATGCTCGTCTGTCTACCCTGCCTAACCCTAAATGATCCATTAATAGCAGCTATCTCCACTAAATGATAGTAACTTGCCACTACTCAATCCTGGGAAACTCAAATGGCATACTTGTATTTTCTGTGGAACCGCAGATTTTGTCTGCTACACAATAACACAAATGAAGCAGAAGACGTATTTTGTTCTATACTGAATATTATGTCAGTCTCGGGATCCCTAAAGTCACCCGAAACTGCTTTTTGTTTCTAATGTTCATAGAAATACAATGAATAGAAACATGCTGAAGTCCAGTGCTATGGAATTTAATTAACCGTTTAAGACCTTAACAGCTGCCATTGACACATCCACTGATCTAAACTGTTTAATCATTTATGATCCACAACTTTGATCAATGCATGTATGACTATCCGGTAAATGCAGGTTCCCATCAGCATCAGATGTGCCTCATTTCGATATTCAGAAACTCTGTAGTGAATGTGGAAACACTGTCATCTTATGCAACATTGATTCACCAACCTTTGCCAGGCAATAGATACCATTTTTCAAAGATTATAAAAAATAAAATTGAACAAGACAAATAAAATAGTGTAAAAATACAGTGCACACTGCAAATGTAAACTGCAATTATGTTTGTACAGGTAAAAATGTACACAGGCAAGCACAGTTACATGAGATTATTGTCATTGTAAACTCCCATTGGCTGTTCGGGAGTTTGATGGTAGTGACAAATAAATGCAGTGGGAGTGAGATATTATGCTCATAAGTAAGGTAATAAAAAAGTGAAATGCAATGATAAAAATAACTTGGAAATCATTATAAAAAAGATTTCTTGGTCTTTAAGTGTTAAAATAAACCAGCACAACATTCATGTGAACACGTGGCATGTGCATATTGAAGTATTGCATATGCGTCGCCAGATAGAACAAAATGCAACGAATGTTTGAAAACACTCAATAGAAGTCTCACAGTATTCTTATTATTTTGTGTTTTGGTTTTCACGTGGTGTGAATTTTGTGACATTTTTGTACCCATATAGACACAGAAATGACAGAAAGTCACAAACACAAAGGCACCAGATTGAACAATATTCCTGCGTAATATGTTTCCCGGCGTTCAAAGGCTTTTCATACAGGTTAGATTGCGAAAATATTAAGACACATGAAGCCTCCATCATACTACATATCAGGGCTGACGCCCTGATGATGATTCATATCAAGAACTCAGCACGTTTCAATAACTGATTGCAACATGAAAGAATTTACTGCGTACAAGCCGTCCTTTCACTGTGCCGCTGAGAACTAACAGCGTCCCAGATGTTTAAAGAAAAACTCCATTCATATATAAGGAATATAGGGCAGGGTCGTTCGAGAGGAGTTCACGTCAAAGGAGAGTGACTTCGCCGTAAATAAAGAGCGGAAATAAAACCATGACGATGAAAGTAGTTGCTCTTGAACAAACCCCGACTATCTTATGTCGTCACAGGCAGACGTCGGGAAACAGACCAATCAGCGCACACGTCATCGGGTTGAACCCAATGGCTGTCATAAACGCAACTGCAAGGGCCAGCCCCCTCGTCCAATCAACAACGACGCTACTTGCGGGCCTGAATCCCTCTTCAACCTTCTGCTTTCTGGAGGGGCACCTTCAACCAGCTCCGCGGTGCACTGGCAGTGGCTTCCTAACTTTTACAGGATACTTGGAAATAATATTCGAACACAAACACTATGTCCTTTCTCAGTGTCAGCAGGCTAGCGCCCAAACTCCTCAGCTCAAAGGTAAGCGGACAACAAAACGGCCTCGACATCAGTATCTCAGTCAAAGTTAACCCGAAAAGCTAACGCGGCGCCAGTTGGCTAACGACGTAGCTAATGGCAAAGCTGTTTAACGTTAGCTTAGCATTGTCAGTCACATTGTCATTTGTCGTGGCTAATTCCCATGGCTTTGGGGAATAGCCTACTCTGACCCTTGTACCGAGTTTATTTAAACACGCAGGTATCTGTTTGTTTTCTAAAATCTTTGTACTTAACGTGAATCTAACAAACCATTCTCTTTAACTTGGCCCGGTTACAGTTCAGCCTGGACATGTATCTTTAACTAGTTGGTCACTAGACCGTGTTGAAGTTGTTCCTACGGTGGATTCGCCTTTAATGTTGAAGACTTGGATATGTTCTTTTTTTCTTTTCTTCTGACATTGCCAGACAACGTGATAGTTCTTACGCCCAGCAACCGCTTTGTTTCTTTGGCCACCTCCGTTGACCTTCAGGTTAAAATTTACAACGATTCAACTTCCCATCACTTGATGTCTGTCAGAAAATGTCTAAACTCGTTCTTAATGCTTGATTGAAAGTCGAAGACTATGTGTATTAAGCTTCTTATTCTTAAACATACATGCATTTCAAAGTGTAATTTGGTTGAGTGTGGCAGAGGATTCATTCTCTATTTGTAATTCTAACGGGAAAATACTTTTTAACATTTGTACTGTATTTATGTAAAGCTTTGTTTATTCCTTAGAGTGTTAAAGGACCTGTCTTCTTTATGTTGATAATATACTATAACCTACTGTCTTACTCCACTGACCTCTTGGCCTGCACACTTAATGATCCCCATACCACAACATTTATGCCACCTCTGACTCGGACTTTGAAATTGCACAACTTTTACTTCATGTTTCCAGTAAGTAAGTAATGATTATATTTCTCCCTCTCTTGACCTTTGTACAGACAACAGACAGAGGAGAAGCTGTCCCTGATATCAGTATCTTAAATTAGGAATACAGTATTTACCCCTAACCTGTGTCACACTCTCCCTTTCTGTCTTATCAGTTGTAATCTTTGCTCAGGAGAGTTATAAGCAGGCTTTTTCGTAGCTATTACATAACATTCTTTGGTCATAAAATTCCAAGTTATGTTTTTTATTTTTAGATGTGATTGTAACTCATGTGAAACACCTGTGATAGGCCTCTCTCTTTTTAATCATCAATAAATACAGATTTGTTTTATTTTACCAAGTGTCTTTTTAGCACTTGCAGTGTTCTGGTGGAAACTTGTAGTCCAAGCCTTTCTGTCAGGCAGGGGGTGGCTGGGAGTGAATGAGAGAAACTTGTGCTCTATATATATAAGACCCAGAGCTGTTACATAATCTCTCTGAGCAGTGTAGAGCGTGCAGTGTATTAGCTGTTGTTTAAGTGGGTCTTGCCTGTCCTTTGTCCACTCCCACTACTTGTAGTGAAGGGGAGAATCCTAGTGGGCCCAGGGCCAGTTGTCTCAGACTCGCCCGCCTTTGACAAAAGAGTCCTGTTTCAGTGGCAGCCCGGCTACTTCTGTCAGTCTGCTTTCTTTCATCAAGACTACCTGGCCTCCAGACACAGTCATAGCTTGACACTCCCACCTCGACAATCCAGTATTTTGGAGTTTTGTCTTTCATCTCTTGCATCCCATTGCCTTGTCTGTTTCAACAACAGTCTAAAGCTCGAGCGCTATTAATAACAAGTGTTTAATTTGTAACTGAGTTTTTTTTTGTTTGTTTTTTCCTAATTCTGTATAAAAACCATGTTATGTCTTTGTTTTCTCTTCTCGTGAGTCTCATGGCACAGCATTGTAATCCACTCCCAGGGCTTAGTCATATATTGACATTATTGCAACTGTTCTGTCTTGTCATGGCATTCCTGTGCTGTGATGGGTTTAAGACTTTGACTCGCCCCAGGATTTCTGTATTTAATATGACTCGATAGACATTCATTAACAGTCTTCTGACTATAAAACATAAAAGCCAGAAACCAGATGGCTCGGTAAGAACTGATGGTGTGACAGGCATATGTAATAGATAACATATTGTTGAATTCAGTGTCTATTTAACTCTGACCATCTTTGTGTTGGAATGCCTGTAACCTGAAAATCTTTTTAGTACGTTACTTTGGGCAGGGTAATCTTTGACGTATCAATTAAAGGTGGCCGAGGAATAGGGTGGAGCAGTATGTTGAAGTAATTTTTTTACATTTTTGTTTTGATTTCTGAACTTCTTAAATTGACATGGTTCCTCTGGAGACATTTCTTTTCAAAAACAATTCCAAAGATAGCCCATTAATTCTTTATAATATACTGTATGTTCTCCTACATAGGTTTAGTTAAAAGAACATTCTTGTAATTATGCTCAGTCATCAATTTATGTAGACATAAAATTGAGATGCCTTGTTTGTTTGTTTGTTTGTTTTTTTGTTTTTGTTTTATTTGACCATGTCAACCAGCCTTACCTAGAAATGATCCTCCGTCTGAATAAATAAGAAGTTGTCTTGCCGATGTGATAAAATTCATCATGAGCCAGTGGAGAAAGAAGAAATTTGACTTGTCAGTTTATTGTTTGAACACATGATGTGTTCATAGAGTTGCCCTGAGGGGTTGGAATTGTACAACAGGAAGACATGCATTACAGTATGAAGAAGGAAAGAAAAAAGATCTGCTTTTACTACCAACTGTGTAATGCAGGATAATCTTATTCTCACATAACTGCAAAAAGTTTAATACTTGACACATATTGGACCCATCCTGCTTGACTCTAGTGTCTATTGACTAAATTCATTAAGGATTTTTTTTTCTCAACTATTCATGTCTTGTAAGACTACTGCTTCAAAGGTTGTCTGTTGTCCTTGTCTTATTTACACTTTGAATAATAATTTCTTTCCTTCTTCCACAGAATGCTTCCTTCTTACTTGTGGCTGCCAGAAATGCAAGTGCATCAACAGTAAGTCAGCTTTAATTACAAAGAGGGCAATCTTTCCGGCTAATTAAAGCATGTTTTTGCACAACTTATTTGCTCTTTCTTCTCGTCGGTATTGAACAAACGTATTCACCTTCTTTTTACCGGTTTTTAAAGTTTTATTTAGTTACATCCAGCTTACAAGAAAGCGGAAGACACTATTTTAATACACTGTATTTGTTGAAGATGTCAATTAAATGTTTTTGATTATATAGAATCTGAAGGATGTTCTGGCAGACCTTGTCCCTAAAGAACAGAGCAGGATCAAGAACTTTAAACAACAGTATGGCAAAACGAACATTGGACAGATTACTGTTGACATGGTGAGTAACTCTTCAATTGCTGCACACAATGACCAATAGCATCTTATCATTAGAAGCAAACAGCTATTCTAAACTCTATCAATTAAAAAAGTAAGCCATTGGTCATGATTGAGATTAGATGTTGCGTGTTAACCTTGGTCTAATCCTGCTTGGCCACCTGCCTGGCCTGATGCACTGTGTCAGGTGTCATTGTTTGGCTATCTGCATCAGAGACATTTCAGCCAAGTCACTAAAAATTAGCATGGTTGAAATATGTATGAACTGTAGATGTACAACACACTGAATTCTGGAGACTTCTGTCGTGGAGAGCTTTACTTTCAAATAAATCTTTGAGTTTTCCTTTTCCTATGGATGTGATTCTTGTTCATATTCAAATCCATTTTGTTCTCCCTGTATGTTCTGTAGCATACATTAATCGGCAGCTGTTAAAATTTGTGCAATGAAATCCACAATCCTGGTGGTAAAATGTACCTTTAAATGGGCTGTATCTATTAACCTAGTCATTGTGCATATTTTCATCCTCAGGTTTATGGCGGTATGAGGGGCATGAAGGGGCTGGTCTACGAGACTTCTGTTCTGGATCCCGAGGAGGTCAGTATATTATCGAGAGACACAAAACATAATTTACATATTTTACACATTCTTATCTTGAATGGCCCGCCACGTCTTCCAGGGTTCTTACTCTAGAGGGCATCATAAAAAAATTTCAAAATGTAAAGGCAAAATAATCGGTTTAGTTACCTGAGCAAAGGTAATGGCGAGTTTCTGCTTTCATGTCTTTGTTTATTCTGTGAACATGAATTTATATTGGATATATTGTGGAGAATTGTTCAGTGTCTATTTTTGTGTCTGGCATGTACAACCAAGCACTGACTCTTTTGGTTTCCCTTTGTGTATTGCAGTGGTTGTGTATGTTGTTTTTTTTTTTGTTTTTGGCCACCAGTTCAACATTGGGCTATTTGTTATTTGTCAGCTTCCGTTTCGTCTGGTCTGCATAGGAGTCATCTGAAATGCACAACACAAATTTCACAGCCCAACCAGAGACCAAGTGAAAGACTCTTCATTACAAGTATAGATGATGAACATATAGCAAAGAATAGGTTTTCATGTTCACACTGGCACATTTTGTAGTTCAGGAAGTTGATCCTTTTTTCCACTCGTGTAAGTGCACACACTCTGGCCTTGAGAATGTGATTGGATTATCTTTGTAGCTTAATTCCTTCACAGCTGAATAGAAAATGTGTCAGATTAAACCAAATTTGTGAACAGCACATTTAAACCATTACAAGAAAGTATGTAAATTAGGATCTTTAGAAAGGCTTGGGGGGGTCCGGGGGGGGGCCGTAAAGCCACCAGCAAATGCCACATTTATGCCAATACCAGTAAACACAAGTATGGATGTGTGGCTTGAACGGGCCTTCAATGTAGATGGATCAAAAGGTTTCTGACCCGTCAGATCATTTATTGGATGATCTGATGAGAAGACTGGCTGGGAGCTGCGTGGAATCCTCTTTCTCAAAAGTTGGCTGGAAGAACAACATGATGGCTACCAGCAAATTTATATATTGCAAACGAAACTAAAAGAAGAAGTGACATGGTTTAAAATGACCAAATTAAAGATTAATTCATAGCATTACTACTTTCTCCTTTTTTTCACACCACTTGCTTGGTGGCAGAAGAGTACTGTCAGTTGCATGTATTGTTGCATGTCTTTTAAATTATTAATGGATTATCTGGTAGAGCTGGAGCTCACGTCAGCAGGATACTCGCTTGATTGACAACCTGACTTGACGATTACCACATCTCGTACATTGTTGTACGTCTTTTAATTGATTCCCTTTTACACACAGGGCATCCGTTTCCGAGGATACAGCATCCCAGAGTGTCAGCAGCTGCTGCCTAAAGCTGCAGGGGGTGAGGAGCCACTGCCTGAGGGTCTCTTCTGGCTGCTGGTCACAGGACAGGTGCCCACCGAGGAGCAGGTGAGAAGTGACACACTTAGACTCTGACTGTAATGAGGAAGGACGCTGAAGCGGTCTCTTCATTTGAATCCTCCCTCTTCCATTTTATAGGGTTGATGTGTCAGGCTCTAGCCGTCATATTCTAACACGTCGTCCTCTGTTTGTTCCATAATGTCAAATTTCACCATTCCGACATTGACACTTGAGTGACAAATGACAGAAAACTCATCGGTTGAAGCGTCTCTGTGCAGTAGTTTCTCGGTGTGGCCTGGAAAAAAAAACATGATTACCTTTCAGCATATTGTAATTCATGGGGTCTGCGAGGAAGCTCGACCTATGCACCTTCTGTTGACATTCTCTGTACAGTACAATATCAACCCTGTGATGAAATTAAATGGGTAAATGTTTAATTTGGATATGGGCATATTTTTTTTAAAATCTTGCTGCTTTACCTGATTTCTGCTGCAGCTATAGAAGATGAAAATCAGTCATCTGCAGAGCATCACTCACACGCTTACCGTTATGTGGAAAGTTGGATCACTAAATAAGGTTATAAATGTAAAGTGCAAAGATGGCAGAAGTGCCATTTGATACAATTGTGTCTGTAATTCAGTCCATGTCTACACCACAGAACCACGTAGTCTTGACCTTAAGTGATCTTTTTATTACTGCCATTATCTCCTTTCTAGCTGATATGAGCGTAACCTCTTTGATAAGCTTCCTCATTTGCTGACAACAGGTTCAAGTCATAGCTTGCAGCGTTGTGCCCTTCCGTGATATGTGAAATGTAATTGATTATTTATAAAAGTAATTTAAGGTATTGAAACTAGTCCTTTTTGTCTGCTGTTGTACATTCACCAAAATAAACCCACATATGTGGGTGTATGTACTGTTGTATTTACTTTTACTGTTGCTAGCAGAGGTTCTGAGTAGCTCGATCTATCAGGAATCATAAGAAGAAGCTGAAGGTTCACGTGAGTATTTTTCTCTATTGTTCAGGTGAGCTGGCTGTCGAAGGAATGGGCAAAGAGAGCTGCACTTCCCTCTCACGTTGTCACCATGTTGGATAATTTCCCCACAAACCTGCACCCCATGTCTCAGTTCAGTGCTGCTATCACAGCTTTGAACAGTGAGAGCAGCTTTGCACGGGCCTACTCTGAGGGCGTCCACAAATCCAAGTACTGGGAGGTGAGTTTTCCCGTGTCCTATATTTTGCATTCATGTAGATACAAAGCAAATCAGGTAATAACACTGTAGTGTCATTCCATGATACCTTTTTTCCTGAATTTAACAAATGCATTATATTTATGCTTATTTCTCATATGCATCTGTTTTGCCTGTGTACTTTGTTTCTCTCAGTTTGTCTACGAAGACTCCATGGATTTGATCGCTAAGCTGCCCTGCATCGCCGCCAAGATCTACCGCAACTTGTACCGTGAAGGCAGCAGCATCGGAGCGATCGACTCCAACCTGGACTGGTCCCATAATTTTACCAACATGCTTGGCTACAGTGATACTCAGTTCACTGAGCTAATGAGGCTCTACCTCACTATCCACAGGTGCTTTTTTTTTGCTATTGACTGTCACTGTCAAAAACTGCCACTTGTGCTGATGGATGTGACATTCCAGGATAAAATCTCTCTCCAGACAGCTGAGCAAATGTGTCTTACGTTTCAGTGACCATGAAGGAGGCAATGTCAGTGCCCACACCAGCCACCTGGTGGGTAGTGCCCTGTCAGATCCCTACCTGTCCTTCAGTGCTGCAATGAATGGTCTTGCGGGTCCTCTTCATGGCCTGGCCAATCAGGTTTGTGTTATAAAGTGTTACATTTATAGCATTTATAATAACCAGAATACATATAAGGAGTATCGGCTAGCCTGAGGACATGTACCGTCATGTCCATTTTCATCTACATTTACTAAATAATGCCTAACATAACATTGAACGGCTATTAGAGTATCTGCTTTAGTGTTAAATTAAAGTGTTAATTACTGCAATCACTTTAACTTCATTCTCACTTTTGAACGTTTTATTGGAGGAATAATGTAATTGAATTAATAACCATTAACTTAAACTTTAATGGTTATCAGTGAATTATTAGTGAATTAGTAACCACTACAGTAAACTATGCTGCCACGTCAGAATTTATCAGAGCAAATAGATTTGTACAATGTGCTATAGGTTTTGTTAAAAAAACATTTTTTAAATTGTATTTCCAATAATAATAACATTGCTTCCATTAACCTTGTCAACTTTCAGCCAGTTCAGAGTTCAATCATATCTGAGTACAGCACATTTTAGTGCTTGGTTGAATCATGAGTAAGACGACACTAAAATAATAAACCTGGGCTCTAAGGACATAAAAAACACATATGTATAAATACCAGTAATTGCTTATGTATGGGGGTTAAAATTGTGCTCTTTGCCTCAAGGAGGTCTTAATTTTCTGTTTTGCTGGATTCAAATTGGCTTGGTGGTGAAGATTCACGTCCTTAATATGCTGCAATACATTTTTTTGTGTCTCACAAATGTATATTTATTTCCACCCTGGGTCAAATAGGAGGTGCTGGTGTGGCTGACAGCCCTGCAGAAGGAGTTGGGTGGAGAGGTATCTGATGAGAGGATGAGGGATTACATCTGGAACACGCTGAAGTCTGGAAGGGTAAATGCACCATTTTAACAGTTATGCTTCTTAACCATTAACGTCTCAGTAATGCTATGTGAAAGCACTCTTACAGTGGTCTGTTTTCTTAAGGTGGTTCCAGGCTATGGCCACGCTGTCCTGAGGAAGACTGACCCACGTTACACCTGCCAGCGAGAGTTTGCTCTGAAGCACCTGCCCAATGACCCCATGTTCAAGATGGTTGCCCAGCTTTATAAGATTGTACCGAATGTGCTGCTGGAGCAGGGCAAGGCCAAGAACCCCTGGCCAAATGTGGATGCTCACAGTGGAGTGCTGCTGCAGGTAAGATGTGCATGACTTTTTTTTTTTTTTTTTAGACATTCACAGGGTTTAACAGAGGATAAACTGATACCGTTACATACAGTCAAAGTCCTCAAAGTACCTTCACATAATAGTTTCAGCTTAACACTTGAGCCTAAATGCTGTATAATAAATCTGACACCATGTGGGTTGCTCTCTGTCATTTTTCATCTCACTGTTTTCTGAATACACTGCCCTGCCGAGCAAAAGTCTGTAAGCGATTATGGGAGATCATTCTATTGCATAATTAATGTAGTTATTAATGTTTCAGTTGCAACAAATACGGAAAGATTACTGATGTTGTAAGTGGCAAATACTATAGGATTAAATGTGAGAATCATAAGCTTATCTAAATGATGCAACGATGAATGCCTGCCATAATCAAAGCAAAAGTGTAAATATTAGATTATGGAACTTTTTTTTTTGTCACACTCTGTACACACTGTTAGTAATAGCTTGCATAACTCACCACTCAGAGCCTGGACTCAAGCACAAGGAGGAGTGGCATATATTTTGTATTATTATTATCATCCCACACATAATGCAGTGGGAGAGAGCAATCAGCATGTCTGTCTGTCTTCATTTTTTTCCTGGAGCCTAACAGCGAAAACTAGTCAATATTTTTCCACCAGACATTCTAAAGTTTGTTAGTGGAGTTTTCTTCCAGTGGCTCTGACATCCATCAGTGTTATCTGTCACAGCCATTAGTTCTGTTCATTACAGGAGCAGACCCAGGCAACAATTCAATGTTTTTTTTCCAGTGAGCCACTCCACTGCTGACTCTTGGCGAACTCAATGAAACATCACTAACAAGTACTATTTTTTGATGCAGTGAGAGGATATGAGTGGCTCTAATGTTGTGGGTCTTTTTTAAATGAAGGGAGGAAAGACACAGCCAAGTGTCGAGACTTTTCTTTACACCTGCAGGCTTTCCTTTGTATTTACAGCGGTCAGATTCAGATTTTTGGTTTATAAATGTGGAATTGATTCGTGACTGAGTGAGCGTCTGGTTTTATGGTAGTTCTGTAGATCGGTGATTTGATTTAAGCAGGTAAGGAGCAGCTTTACTTTCTTTCTTTTTTTTGCAGTTTTCTCTCTTTCTCTGGGGTTGTTCTTGCTTTTTATCTTCAACTTCACCTTTATTTTCCCTCTTTGTGCAGTACTATGGAATGACGGAGATGAACTACTACACTGTGCTGTTCGGAGTGTCCCGAGCCCTGGGTGTACTAGCTCAGCTGGTGTGGAGTAGAGCCCTGGGCTTCCCCCTGGAACGTCCCAAGTCCATGAGCACAGATGGACTGATGACATTGGTGGGTGCCAAGTCAGGCTGAAGACCAGCGGGGAGTCGGGGGTTAGTGTAAAGGGTGGGAGGAGGTGGAAATATCAAAAGGCAGACATAGGTTGACCCCCTGTTATTTCCAACTCCAGGGAAGTGGGATTCAAAGAGACAGTACACTTTTAATGTCAGTTCACAAAAAAGGGCCTTTTCGATTGTTACACCCTTTAGATGCGAGTATATTTAGTATGAAGTTTTCCCGCCATGACTCCATGTTTGGAATGTCTGAGGTGAAAACATTAACATATATATAAACCCTAAGTAGGCTCAAATTCTTTACCACTATTCGTCTGCTAGCATCACTCAGATTCCCCAGACATTTGTTGCAGTGCCCGTGTGTCTCTGTTGGCACCGGGTCAGAAGTACGAAAAGGCAGTGACGCTCAAAGGGAAACGTGGGAGTAAATTAAACTTCTGCTGTGTTTGTTAAAAGTTTTCAAGTCAAACAGCTGACTAGGCCTCTGCTGCTTTTGGCTACTGCAGTGATTTGTTTTTTTGTTCTAGATGAAATCCCAAAGCAAATTACATTTTCCCCCCAGTTACGACTTAGAGTTTAGGTTTAGGTTTTTTTTCTATGCAATGTCCCCAGACATCATCCCACATGTGCTTCACTCCCAGTATGAACACTCCAGTTTAAATCATTTTTAAAAAAAGGTCCTCATGAGTAAAATTTCCAAAATGTTCAAGATATGGACTTACCATCAGTTAAAAGATACTGCCCCTTTAAATCTTTGGTCTCCCATTTGCCTCCAACTTGTAGATTTTGTTCTTTTTAATCGTAACCCTCTTTTCCTCTATGATCAAAATAAGCATCTTGTTGAAATCAGAATAATGATCCCCTCTTTTCCTTCAACATGTTTATTTTTTTATAAATCTTTAACAAGTCTTTGCTCAAAGGGGCTTCTGAATGGTAGACTCAAACGAGACTGGTGTACAGTAAAGATTAGAGTAAAAAGGGTGTTGTAATCTGCAGCATGTAGGAAATCCTTAAGAGCAAGCTTGAATGAAATAGGTGCGGGAAGGGAAAGGGGGGCCTTTGTCAAAGTCCTGTTTTAGTCAAGCGTGGGTTTTTTTTGTTTTGTTTGTTTTATCCCCACAGGAGAGCGCTTTAAACATCAACTACTCCAAAATCAGCACTTGCTTGATTGGATTTCCTGATTTGTAGCAGTAGAAACCCCAGGTTGATTGTGTCCCCATTTAACATAAGCTTTTGGTGTTGAATATGTATAAAAGTATTATCTCTGGGTTCTCATTTTGTGGTTTTATTTATACTTTGTGTACATAAGTATATATATGTATAGCTTGAATGTATGAGCTCTGTGCGACCATTTGCTTGTAATAATAACCACAATGATTACCATAGTCTACCACCATAGTCAAGTGTCCAATCCCACTGTGGCGTCGGTCCCACTGGTCACTGAAAATGAACAAATGACAGCAGCTATCTTGTATATACACTTTTTTTTGCTTATCTCTGTGGGCTCAGCCGGTGCTGTTTTTCAGGTGTTTCAATTGAATGTTTCAAGCTTGCTCTTAAGTACAGCTTCACCTGCTGCTCCCAGGTTTGTCAGCACTCCATTTTTGTGTGAACTTAGATCATGCGTCTTTTTTTTTTTTTTCAAATCTGTCCTGTCATAGCCAGTAGTTCAGTCCGATGTGTAAAAGCTCTGTTTTGCCGCCACCTTCTGTCGTGTTCACTCATTGTAGTGTGGTTTCATGTAGTCAGTCGTTTCACGGGTCAGGTTTATTTTGATCATAGAGGAGCACCATGATAACTGGGAGAATTCATTGCTGGTGGATTTGTCAGAAAAAACACTTTGGGGGATGGGGCTGGATGGGTCAAACCAGCAGGAAAAAGTTTAAAGAGCAAATACTGAAAAACCTAACAAAAAAAGAAAAATAATAAAGGTTTTTATTAACATGTGTCTTGTGTCCTTTTCATAAAGCACCTCATACTGCAACATGTTGCGTTGAATTAAAAAGCTAAAAACCACGGAGCGAGGGCAGCGCTGTGTGCAGTTTGGTGGGTGTCGTCTCCCCTTGACATTTATATGAAGTCCCATCATGTAGTGATTGTTTCAGTTGCAACAAATACTTGCACACTACTGATACTGTAAGTGGCAAAATAGCACAGGATCACATGTTGTGACATTCATAAGCTTATCTAAATCATATGATGAATGCATGCTGTTATCAAAGCCAGTGTAAATATGAGATTGTGATTTTTTTTTTTACTAGACTATGTACATATACTGTGAATAATAGCTCACATGACTCACCACTCAGAGCCTGGACTCCAGCACAAGGAGATGCTGCATATATTTTGTGCATTATCATCAACACCCCACTGACAATGCAGTGGGTGAGAGCAATCAGCATGTTAATTCATCCTGTTAATATTTACCCCTTTTGCTAAAACTTAATAGCTATCTGGAATACACCATATTTCCAATAATCACAAATCACACTGTACACGCTTGTAAAATGATAAATGAGTGATGCGATACAAGCAATTTACATGATTTTAAAAAAGTGATACCCCCTGTTCTATGCTGCTGTTATTAATAACTGGCCCACATACCATCACCCAACTCTGGTTTCTTGTGGGTCAGCTGCCTCCGGGATGGCCTTGTCCAACCTGCCACTGTACTGTGGCATAAACACACACCCCAACAAGTCAACACAGCACCTATGTGTGTAGCTGTCTTTCTGCTGTAATTAAAAAAAGACAATGAAGTCCTGAGGGAGGGGAATCCAGTTAATCTGAATGAAAACGGCACATTTTAAGTTTGATGTTTTTATTTAAATAACACTCTGAAACACACACAATATTTACAATACAAGAGTTGTTTCAGCCAGCAACAGAAAAAGCCATCAGACTGTAAAATAAAGGCAGTGTTTTTCTAACTTGTGCAACTGTGAGTGAGTCATGTCTCCAACTGTGTTCGATTGGAAACCTGAACGCAGAGGTAGAAATGTACTCCAGGGGTGCAAAGCTGACACGATCATTGAATATCTGTTAAATAGGTCCTCTGAAAATATATCAGTATTGTCTCTGCTGTAGAGAAATAGCACCCGGTAAACCCCGACCCTCTCAAAACAAGAACAGCAATAAAGTAGATTTCACACTGAATATACGTAAGGTTTAGAGATGCTTTTGATGCTGCAAAACCAAGTTTCTCTTTATTATGGCTTATGAACACTCAAGTTTGCATTGAATATGCTGAAATGTGATTCACAAATTAATACACATTCCTCATGCACTTAATTATCCCTTCATGAAGCTTTCATTTGAGATCATTTTATAGTAACCCACATCAACTTTAAAAATTCAGAAAGTTGTCCCAAGGTATAATTCACTTAAAATGTTTTGCGTCCACCACTTTTTTTTTTCGGTTGACCTTTGGCAGCAAAAATTATGCCAGATTTGTCTAAAAGCCACAAGTACAATCGTTAACAGTATGACAAATATACTGTGAACATGTGCAATATGAATCTTAAATGTAGTCATGCCCAGACAACGCAATGGGTAAAACTGTATGAGGAAACCTGTTAGTTATACATCCATGCATCCATAATAAATAAATGTCACAATAGCAAAAGAAAATGTAACTAAACCTAAGCATGAAACTCACCATGATATATGATTGATAATGTTTTATTCTACAGCCCACCAGTGTATAATTAGACTAAGGTGTAAATCAGACAAGTAACATCGTCCTGATGTTCGTCTGAAGACAATAAAACCAGCACAGGTGAGCACATTCCACTTGAATGATTAATTGGGTCATTATCACCAGCCAGCAAAACTCTAGTTTATCTCAATTCTTAGAAAATAGCAAAATATTGCATTTGTTTGAATTACAGGGCTATGGTGCCTCGGTAGAGGTGTGTGCTCACAATCAATTCACAGGATGAAATATTTCACTTTATTATAGATTTCAAATATGTCAAAAACACCTCTCAGCCATTACTTTGAAGCAGCTTTGTAGGAAATTAATACCAATGCTAATACTTTCATTTTTAAAATATAATAAAAGTGCCCTAGCTACTGTTAGAATTTCAGGTGCCCTTTGTTGTGCAAAACTACATCCCACTCTCTCGGCCTCCGTTAATCACCTGATAGTTCCTCGAGCTGGGCTGTAAAATAAGGCATTATTGAGTTGGCTGGCCAAAAACTAAATCCACAGCATTCCAGAGAAATTAAAGCTTCATTCCTCAAAACTCCAAATCATTTGAGGCCACTGCTAACATAACAGGATTTTTTTTTTCCCCTAGGAAAATGTTTGACTATATTGTCTCCAAACTGAGACAGCTCATCTTACCACATGGCATATGTAATCCCAATAAAACATTAGTGTGCAGACGACTGCTGCTGAATAAATTCTATTTTTCACCAACTTTGCAATAGATGAAAATTTCAGTTTGAAATAAAAACTAATGGCACAGAAAAAGCTTTCCTAAATAATTTTATCTGCTTAAGTGAAACTAAAAGTTAAACACTAACGTAAATGGAACATGATGTGGCAGTCTGACAATGACCTTAAGGGACTGGTGTGTAGCATTTAGACAAGCTTATTTACAATGGAATATGCAATAATTAGATATGCATTAAACTATGATCATCTGTAACAATGTTTTGCTGATTCCAATCTGGAACATTGCTTTGAGATGCCACCAAATCCTACAGACCAGTCCTTTAAAGTCACAGCGAACTATGTAACTTGTTCCCAGTCAAGAGCAAAACTGCATCAGTGGGTGTCTTTTACAAAAGTGTTTTTTTCAGGTTGTTGTGCAGCTCCTTTACAGTAAAATCATCATTGATTCTTACTGACAACACCATGCTGTAGTCGTTTGCCGTTTAGTTAACATTAGTACAACTTGCGATTTCCATAGATCAAGGGTTCCTCTCACCAAACAAGGATCCCTTTAGTGGAGGTAGCAAAAAAATAACCTGACAAACTAAACAAACAAGGGCCGTGAACAGGAATTTGACAAGGCAGGAATAAATCCACCATAATGTTAACAGCAGCTGAATGTTTTACAGCTTCAGGAACAGTGACGGGACCTATTTATTAATGGAGTCGAGTACAAAGACGTGGCATCATGCAAGTTGGTGAAAAATAAAAGGGAATATTTGTTGGTAGGGTTTTAAGGCCAGCTGAGGACATACAGCAGCGGGGCTCACGTCTGATGCACCTCATGAAACATAAGCTCTCGTGGGATACGAGTTTCTGGACCGTACATCTTGCCGGCTCGCCGCTCAAACGCGGCAACATTCTGCTTCACAACCTCATCGAAGAACATGGTGGCTAACTGGGAATGCAGCAAAGAGCGGAACTCAAAGGATATCTGTCAGAAAGACACAAACAACAGTCCTGTAAATATGTACGAAGGACATGGAATAAAACAAGGCATGAGGACATGTTATCTAAATAAATCAAAACAGGTACTTACAGAAAAGTCTACTGTACATGTGCGAGGGTAACCTGGAATGCCAGGACTGAAGCGCCATATCGTCTCTAGATGATTGAACAACTTTCCATCTGTACACACAGCCTGGAGACCGACAAAGAATTAAAACAGCTCTTGTATGTCATAGGACAAATGGTCAAAGGTTATGTTATTCACAAGACTGATAGATGTAGGAAAAGATTGCACTTACTTTGACTAAATGAGGCCGGACACTAGTGATCATAGATGTGTATCGTTCCACCACGGGAGGGAAACCCACTTCCAGCTGGGCTTTGGAGTGGCCTGCTCTTTTCATAATGGTCTGGGACTTCTTACACCATGGCACAAAATGCTTGTAATCGTCAACGTTGGCCACCACATCATACATCTCCTGCATAGAATACCTAAGAAAGACAGCAGTGATAAAGGTGAAGAAATTAAAAATACTCTTCCATCAATATACTTTAACGTGGCTCAATGCTTGAGAATTACCCAAGTATCCTACGCTCGGAGTACTCCTTCCTTTTGTTGGTAAGGCTGATGAAGTTTCTGCTTTGGGGAACAGTGGTCATTGTGTCCCAGTCTTGAAGGCAAAGCACTCTGGGAGTTCTTGTCATTAAAATGCCACATGATGACAAGTGCCTAAAAAGGTAAGAGTACATTTCCAGTGAACCAATTTCTGGAAAGGACAAGAGAATACAGGCAAAGGGGCCAATCCACAACAAACACGCCACAATGCACTGCAGTTTCCAGCAATGGAGTCATAGAGAACAGGCGGCATGCTGGAGCAGGTCTGCACAGTTGGAGTTGTGTTTGGAGGTTGCTGGTATTTTCTCAGTTGGCCTTTTTACGTGAATAGAAAAAGCAATGTAACTTGACACGCTTGTTATACTTAGCAATAGGTTTGACCTGTGCACCCCGGGGTACTGTGTTGTGGCCACGCTTTATCATCACCTGGAATTTAAACGTTATTTAAAAGACGGATCGAAGTGTGAGACTAGTAAACAAATCGTTACATCTCAGTGCGATCATCACTACTTAGCTACATGTGAAGTGAAGAATAATGCAGGTATTGGCTGTGTATTTAACGCATTGTCTCACCTGATGTTTTGCCTCACGCATCCTCTTTGCACAACTGTGCGACTGGAGCGAGGAGATCCCACAGTGGCAATCTGCAGAAAGTCACTGAATGTCCGCACACCCATGGGTAACCTACGGGCACCGGCCGCGGCTGCCATCCAACCCAGTCTCCGAGGTCAAGGAAGGGAGATCGTGGCTTTATGGAGCCGAGCCCGGACTCAGGTCCAAAGACGCAGCGAGGTTCCGTACCCAGTCCAAACCACTATATGAGTCCCGCTGCTCTATCGGCTTGACACGTAAACGTTTACAAAGTCTGCCTCTGGGGGATAATATACCATTCACAACTCGCTCGATAAATCTCTCTCTTGTCGATTTCTGCGTCGACGCGGCGTAACTAATGGCAGCTGACTCACAGCGGTGGGATGCTAACATTAGCCGCCTAGCAAAGGTACATAACGAGCAAACGCGACCTACAGCCGCGCTTTCCCCGCTTGTTTCAGCAAACTTCGTCTTTATTCCTCATTTTAAGCAACGGACCGGGTCCTGCGACAAAGCTAGCAACATGTTGTAGTTTCCGGTGTAAAAAAATGTGACCAGGCGCCGCAGCAACTATAAGACGACCTTCTGCGGCTAAATAAAAACGCCGGTGGGACAAAGTGTTCCTGCGCTCTGCGCCCTGGTCTATCTTCGGTTCAGAGTTATATAACGAAATACTGCCTCCCATCGGGCCGGAGGTCGAAACAGATGGAGCTGATTTGAATTCATTATTCTCCAATACACTGAACCAGGGCTGTGGAACTCATTTTAGTTCAGGGGCCAAATTTGGTGTGAAGTGGGCGGGGCCAGTCCAATAATAACAGAGTCACATATCAATCATGTAAAAACAGGAATATAAAATAGAAGAACGCCTAAGTCCAATAAATATCACATGGTTTTGTATATATGGTGGGTAAAGTACATTTTTAGACTATTAGGCCTTTTTAATTATATAAATTATTTGTTTCGTAACCTCATTTGTTTACGATGGCGGCTAAAGTGTAATTCTCTGTCTAACCACACGGTGACGCCCTTTCACCCGTGAAGCGGGAGCAGACCGCCACGCCTGTAGGCGGACCAGTACAGTCGTAGTCAGTATCGTCAAACTAGACATTGGATACAGACAACAACAGTGACAGATCAAGACCGCATTTCTGTTTGCAACCAGCAATGGGTGTAGTCTGAAAAGTGGACACAGTAGCGCACCGCAATATACCTCGAAGTTTTATCCTCATGAAGGAGCTCCGTCCTGGCTGAGTTTGGGAGATGGGAGTACTCAACATTGCAGACCAGGTACGCTGAAAGAAAGCGCTCCGTGTTTGTGCTGTGGCGCAGTCTATTTGCTGGGAAAGACCTGATCTTGTGCGCAATTTACTACGTCTTATTTGCAAAAAATGGCTTGTTTTTAACGTGTAGTTTCATTGCTGCGCATGATTTTTTTGCACAAAAGTCGGCATCTTGACGGTATAATGCGCCACCTGCTCCTCTACGCACACATTTATTCGGTAACACGTACGTTTGTTTCTGCTCTTTTCTAGGCCCTGCTCTGGGTCAGGGCCAGCTCTCCTAGCTCTGTTAGCTTTGAGCAGCAGTGGAGCTAGCATCGGCGGTACCAGTGAGAGAGAGAGGCCTGTAGGCCTCGTTGAGGCGCAGTGTAATTACTGGATAGAAACGAAACTAACGACACACGAATGCGTAGTATTGTAATAAACATACACGAAAGTGGTAAAAAATGCCATCGTTAAAAAATACTTTTGTCATATTCATTGAATACTTAGTGGTCATGACGTAGACTTGACACGCTTTTTGAATACATAACTGGTGTCATTTGTGAATCAATGTCGTAAATCAATGTTAACCTAATGTTATTTTAATGCACTAGTGTATGCTTTATAACACACTTGTGTGTATTGCAGCCTCCTCTGGTCCAGGCCATCTTCAATCGCAATGCTGACGAAGTTCAATTATTATTGCACAAAAAGGAGGATGTCAATGCACTGGTATGTATCAACTCTGTTAAGTTACAATGCAAAACAGGTCCGGTCTATGACGGACGTGAGGCATTTAGCGTCAGTAAACGTGCAAATAACGCGAAGTTTATTCCAGATTGCTCTTGCATTAATCTCACAGGACCAAGAGCGCCGTACACCACTTCATGCTGCTGCCTGTATGGGTGATGTCCATATAATGGACCTGCTCATTGAATCAGGTGAGTAGATGTTTTGTCTTTGCTTATATACTAAGGACCTAGCAATTGGATATGATACATTGTGTGTTCAAAATCACAGATGTTCTATCATCATCAGTTCACACAGTAGTGCGGTGGTGGTGTTTTTCTACTTTTTTTTAAACTTTGCTGTGATTTCTTTAAAATTGATTTTGTTTTGTCTTGCCAGGCGCCAGTGTAAATGCTAAAGACCATGTGTGGTTGACCCCATTGCACAGGGCGGCTGCTTCCAGAAATGAAGTAAGTATTTTATTAATCTGTTATTGCCATTTCAGTATGTGTAATAGTATCTTATAACTTAATCATGATTCGTGCTTACTAGTTACGTATCTCATTTGGATTCATACCATAAAATATTGCTTTACAAAATGCAGCACACTACCGATATATTGGAAGCCTTAAACTTCTGTCAATGCTATCTTCTTTGCAGAGGGCAGTGAGTCTGCTACTGCGGCGTGGAGCAGAGGCAAATGCACGAGACAAGTTCTGGCAGACACCACTGCATGTGGCTGCTGCCAATCGTGGCACACGCTGCGCAGAGGCCCTGCTAACCCAGCTGAGCAACCTGAACATGGCAGATCGCACTGGCAGAACTGCCCTGCACCACGCGGCTCAAAGTGGGTTCCAAGAGGTAAGGCATAGTAGGACAAACATCTTTTTTGTGTGTATTTTTGTCATAACCTTTATTTTAAAAGGTAAGAAACTAAATGCTGTGCCTTAATGTGTATTCTATTTCCATCTCATAGATGGTAAAGCTGCTACTGAACAAAGGGGCCAACCTCAGTGCCATCGATAAGAAGGAGAGACAGCCTATCCATTGTGCTGCATACTTGGGTAAGCACATTACACTTTCTCACTATGCTAGCACAAATTGTCATTGAAATAGCTGTGAAAGCTTGTATTGTTCCAGACAAGTTTCATTCAAGTAAGAAATGATGACAAATTCTTGCGTCACGGTCCGGGTGTTAATGACACTACAGCCACTGTATACATGCCTCTGTTTGGTCCGCAAATTCATCCCAACAGTGGTTCTGTGTCCGTACTCACTAACTCTTTATTTTTAGTTAGTGTTGCTTTGAGTGTAAGAAGTCAAATGCACCGTTGTGTTACTGATATTAAAAGGTTAGCTATTTTGTATGTGTCTTGTAGGCCATGTGGAGATTGTGAAATTGCTGGTGTCCCGCAGTGCAGACAAGAGCTGCAAAGATAAGCAGGGCTACACACCTCTTCATGCTGCTGCTGCAAGTGGTCACATCGAAATTGTTAAGTACCTGCTGAGGATGGGGTCAGAGGTGAGAGATTCTTGCTGTTGGTTTTTCTTAAATGTCATAGACCACACCCAACGGTCTTTTTGTCATGGTGAGATAAAATTGGTAGAACTGGCATCCATTTTAATCTTTCTAGAAATCACTCCCAGTCTTACAATTGCAGACCTTGTCTGATCTTGTGTTCCGCTCCTTTTTTTGTGTCAGATTGATGAGCCCAACGGCTTTGGAAACACAGCGCTCCATGTGGCTTGCTACATGGGGCAGGAGGCAGTGGCTACTGAGCTTGTAAATCATGGAGCTAATGTCAACCAGCCCAACAAGTGTGGCTACACCCCTCTACACCTGGCGGCTGTTTCCACCAACGGTGCCCTCTGTCTGGAGTTGCTGGTCAACAATGGGGCAGATGTCAACCAGCAGGTATGAAGGACAATGAAGAAACCCAAATGGGAGTTTTATTATTTCACATGATCAGTTTTGTCAGACTTCAGTGTACTATAGTCCAGATTACCCAGATAGGCTAATGCATTTATGTAAATATGTAGAATTTAATATAGAAAATGTACAAACAAAATTACCATTTGATATCATCTAGAGCAGGGGTGTCAAACTCATTTTAGTTCAGGGGCCAAATTCAGACAGATTTTTGTGAAGTGGGCAGGGCCAGCACAATAATAACAGAATTACATATCAATAATTTTACATGTAATTTTTATATTTTACAAATTTATCCCATGGGTGGGATTGGAACCTTTGGTGGGCCACATTTGGCCCCTGGGCCCTATGTTTGACACCCAATACTCTAGATTCTTGGGTATTGCAGTGGCATTGTAGCAGTGGCCTAAAATCTAAAGTAAAAACTTGAGATGGATGCAATTTCAATTTCTGAAATGCTTTCAGAGCTGTATATATAAACAGAGGGGTGTAGAATGAATCTCATACGTTTTCCCAACTACCCAGTTTCCCAGGATTTGTGGAAAAAACATAGAGCAATTTACATTTACTGCAGATGCTTATTTCTTCAATTGTTTGGGGAAAAAAACTTGTAGTGCATTCAGCAGTGCATAACACTTTTTATAAGAGATAATGTACATTTATATATATTATTTGCTTTTCTCTCTATAGAGTAAAGAAGGGAAGAGCCCCCTGCACATGGCAGCCATTCACGGACGCTTCACACGCTCTCAGATCCTTATCCAAAACGGTAACGATGACTGTGCAGTCTTTGTAAGCTAACAATATGTTGGTGGAAGCTTTTCTCTCCTAATGGTCATTTGTTTCACTCCCTCTTCCATATTTTCCATCAGGTGGGGAAATTGATTGTGTGGATAAGTATGGCAATACTCCTCTCCACGTTGCTGCTAAGTACGGCCACGAACTGCTGATCAGCACTCTGATGACCAACGGAGCAGACACGGCCAGGTACTGGAAAAAGCCTCGAGTGCTATTGCAACAACATTATGAGGTTCAATAAAGACATTTATAGAAACAGCCCAGCCCATAATACAATATGTCATCAATATATACTGATCAGACTGTACAAGAAAATATTTGAAGCTTCTTTAATGTTCATTGTATATTTTCTAAGACCCTTTTCTGTGTGTATTGCCTTTGCAGACGTGGGATCCATGGAATGTTCCCCTTGCACTTAGCTGTGCTGTACGGGTTTTCAGACTGTTGTCGCAAGTTACTCTCCTCAGGTTTGTGATTGATCCATGACTGCCTGCATCCTGGTTGAGATCACCATGGATACTTGTCTTCACATCGACCATGACATGGTTATCACAACAGAATTTTCTCCCATCACCACACAGGTCAGCTGTATAGTATAGTTTCATCCATGAGTAAGGAGCATGTACTATCGGCTGGGTTTGACATAAACACCCCTGACAACTTTGGGAGGACCTGTCTACACGCTGCTGCCTCTGGAGGGTAAGATGCTAATTATGGTTTGATATAAGAATGTTCAAACCAACTAAAATGCTCTGGTGTGGCTTCTGTTATGGCAACCCTACATTCATCTCTTGGTCATCTGTCTTTACAGAAATGTTGAATGTCTGAACTTGCTCTTAAGTAGCGGTACCGACTTGAATAAGAGGGACATAATGGGAAGGTGAGCTTCATGCACACCATTGTCACTTTTTTTTACTTGATATTTTCACTGTGGGTTTACTCAAAGCAGCTGATGTCAAGACCTGGCCATCACTTCTCCCCTTACAAATAGCACTGCTCTCTCCTTTTGTATTCTACTTGCATAGGACACCGTTGCACTATGCGGCTGCTAATGGGAGGTACCAGTGCACTGTGACCCTGGTGAGCGCTGGCGCTGAGGTCAACGAGCCTGACCAGACGGGCTGTACTCCCCTGCACTACTCTGCCGCCTCCCAAGCCTTCAGCAGGTTAGCAAACTTAACTGGATCACTCTCGATTGTTGTCTTTGCAACTAGAGCGAAGTCACATTCAAATCAAATATCCACTTGTTTTTTTCAGAGTTGATCGTCATTTTTCCGGGAACCATCAGAATGATGAAGATGAGGCGAAGGAATCGTATTTGTGAGTATTATTGTTCTTGTTTGAATTTTTTAATGTACATCTGAGTTTCACAAGCAATGACATGCGATGCACAATTGTGCCAAAAAAGTTGCTGAAGCATTTGAAATATGCGTCTCTATATTTAATTATAAGATTTTTTTTTTCTCCCAGCTGTTTGGAGCATCTTTTGGACAATGGTGCTGATCCATCAATGGTCAACTCAAAAGGTTACAGCGCTGTTCACTATGCAGCTTACCATGGCAACAAACAGAACCTGGAGCTGGTGAGTTTTTTACACGTGTGACCAAATCTTCATGAATATATGTAATGGGTAATTCTAATGTCGACATGCGAACATCGAATTGGTTTTTGTCTGAGCTGCAAAACTCTGCATCAGTTAATGAATCAGGTCATGGAAAATGATACCCTTAAATATTTAAGGCTAATTAACAAGTGAGATTGTGTAATTCCTATATATATTGTATTCCGAAATGAATTAAGAAATTTTTTTTCAGTGTATGATACTGAAGTGCAGTACGGTTGTAACCACTGAAACTAAATCCATCATTGCGGTTTCTATTTTAGCTCCTGGAGATGTCCTTTAATGCACTAGGAGACATAGAGAGCAGTATTCCAGTTAGTCCACTGCATCTTGCTGTAAGTGTTTCACATTGCACCACCTTTCTAAAATGTACTTCTTTATCTCCATTAAGTGCAAAGTTGTGACTGCCTTACTCTACTCCTGTAGGCTGACAAGGGTCACTGGCAGGCGCTGCGTGTACTGACAGAAACTGCGGCCTATGTAGATATGCAGGATGCTGCAGGGCGTTCTGTGCTCTACTTGGCTGCCCAGAAAGGCTACGCCCGCTGTGTGGAGGTGCTGCTGGCTCAGGGGGCCTCCTGTCTCCTCAATGACAACCGTCTCATGTGGACACCCATTCATGTTGCAGGTAACTTGCTTTCTGTCTGAATATTTAATACCTTCCCTTTTCCATTTTTACCATTCATGTACATGTACTATTTGAACTCTCTGTTGTCTTTGATGTCGTACCAGCTGCCAATGGTCACTCAGATTGCCTGCGTATGATGATTGATTATGGGGAGGAGGGAGATCTCACCAACAGTTCAGACAAATTTGGCCAGTGAGTTGTTCCCTCTGTTTACTGACAGTAATTGTTTTCCCCATCACTGGGCACACAGTGTAAAAATACTTGATTGCTGCTTCTGTCCCCTGCAGGACCCCTCTAATGCTTGCTGTTCTGGGAGGTCACACTGACTGTGTCCATCTCCTTCTGGAGAAGGGCGCTTTGCCGGATGCCAAGGACAAGAGGGGCAGCACAGCTTTACACAGAGGGGTACGTCAACAGCACAAAGCATATTATACACTGCAGAGGTGACACTGACAAAGTACCATGATGTACTAATACATTCATCTTGGTTCTTCGGTTATTTATTGTCAAAGCTAATTATTTTATATTGCATCCTATAGAAACTAGTACATGTAATGTGTTGTTGTCTGAATGTGGACACATTCTAGACATTGATCAAGTACATAATCTGTCTAAGCAGTTTACAGTATTCCTGACCAATATGGACAGACTTAATCTCTCATATTACTCAACACTAAACTGTAGTGTTAGAAATGTTATCATGAGTAAGTAAATGTAGTTCCTATGCAGAAAACTTCATAGCAATGTAATTAATGAGAACATAAATAAAATCTACTAATTTAAGGATTTGAAATGGTATTTCCCACTTCCAACGGTTTCATTACTCCTACTGGTCTCTGTACAGGCGGTGCTAGGTCATGATGACTGTGTGACAGCCCTGCTGGACCACAAAGCTACTGCACTGTGTCGGGACACCCAGGGTAGGACACCGTTGCACTACGCTGCATCAAGAGGCCACACAGAGATCCTGGCTAGTCTGGTGCAGGCCGCCATGGCAACAGACCCACAAGATAAACTGCTGGACAATAAACAATACACGCCATTACACTGGGCTGCTTACAAAGGTTTGCTCAGCTTGATCAAGTGGAAAATGGCTAATCTCTTAAATAAATGTTGTAAATAATCAGTGTTACATCTGCTGTGTGTAATGTTTAGTCTGTTTGTTTTTAGGGCATGAAGACTGTTTGGAGGTTTTACTTGAATTCAAAACATTTATCCATGAAGAGGGAAACCCTTTCACCCCACTGCACTGTGCTCTGTAAGTATCAACGTGGTACACACTCTTTCAGTCGGTCACAGCATGTCAAAGCTGACACCACAAAATTCTTTCCTTAATTGGACATATTTGCTGGCAGGATCAATGGCCACAGCGGTGCTGCAGAGAGGCTGCTGGAATCTGCTGGGGTCCACATGATTAACACCAGAGATGCCAAAGGAAGGTGAGATTGCAGAACAAATGTAACTGCATGACTTAATTCCAACTGAGATTGAGAGACAACTAAGAAAGAAATCCCGCTGTAACATAATGATGCATTTCGTCTCATAGACTTCTTATCCATGAAGCTCCATGTATAGTACTTGAAGCCTAGTGCAGTCTCTGAAGTTATAGTCACTGACTCTGTTGTAACTGCTTGGACAACCTTTGCCTGTAGGACTCCACTCCATGCCGCTGCATTCGCTGAGGATGTCACCGGACTTCAGCTGGTGCTTCGCCATGGAGTAGAGATCAACGCAGTGGACAAGAGTGGATGCTCTGCTCTGATGGTAGCTGCTGACAAGGGACACAGTGGCACTGTGGGTAAGTCAGCTCAGGGACATCATGTTGAATATTAAATAACGAAAGTGCAGTGAGTCTACACTGACTCACGCAATATTTGAACTGTTTATTTGTGGGATTTTTAGAGTTGGATGTCATTGACTCGGTTTGAGCAAGTCTGTTGTGTGTCCCATGTAGTATGTGTCACACAGATTTACATATGTCTTTGTGTTTTGGTGTTAAACAGCCATCCTCCTTCACCGGGCCAAGGCCGACCTGACACTGCTGGATGAGAATAGGAACACTGCCCTGCACCTGGCCTGCAGCAAGGTACGCATACTAATATTCACAAGAGCGTCCTCTTATCCCACGACAGCATGCTGAGCACGACATTGTGAGCAATGACGAAAAACAGGAACTGTCATTGAGGTTTCATGTAAATTGTCAACTCCCTTCAATTGTCAGTATTCTTAATAAACAGAAAAAGATACAAGTTTTTAATTTGTCATTTTGTTTTGTCCCTCAGGCTCATGAGATGTGTGCCCTGCTGATTCTAGGGGAGATCCACAGTCCCACACTAATAAATGCCACCAACAGCGCTCTGCAAATGTGAGAACCTTAAAACATGTAACAGTATAAATTATATGAACGGCTATGTTTTGTTTTGTTTTTTCTATATTCTGTGTTGCACATTTTCCTTGATGTGACGTTCTCTCATCTGCAACACTGTTAACTAGGTGTTTACAGTATTATAATATTATTTAACAAGTCATGCATTTTTCCATTATTGTAAAATTATTTTGTTTGTATTATTTTACGGATCAAGTAACTACTTTGAGGCCTGATTTTTTTATTGTTGACATTTAAGAGTCGTCTTTATATGTCCACATTTTAAAATTAGAAATACTTGTTTCACTAGTAGATTTGCCAGCTCTCTCTGACTCTCCCCCCTCTCTGCTCTAGGCCTCTCCATCTGGCAGCACGTAATGGCCTGGCTACGGTGGTGCAGGCACTGCTGAGTAGAGGAGCCACTGTGCTGGCTGTGGATGAGGAAGGTGAGGCACTTTGGACTCCATTTGCCATTGCACCATATTTGGTCTAATCACAGATTAGACTTGGAAATAGTCGAGGTCTTTTTTTTTACTGCTTGATGTGATTTTTTATGATACTTTTTTCATATATTGACACAATTGTAGACATTTACTCAAGAAACACTTAAAACAGTGGAAATAACAGTGTTTCAAAATGGAATCTTTAAGGATAAATGAGAGCAAGAGTGGTTTTCACATGCTAAGCCGCCCTGTCCAAATGTGACAGCTGAATTTACAAGATCACAAAATGATGTGTGATTATGAGACAGTTGAAGCGTTCTTACCATCTGTACTAGTTGAAACATTTCCACTGCTGCAGAGAACATGCTGTCATCTTGTCCAACCCTAGTGCAGATAAAGTGCTCCATTAGTGGGTAAATTGAATCATTCAAGAGCCATACATTCTCTTTTTACCAAATGTAGGCTTTCCTTGTTGGTGTGTGTATTTCAAAGTCAGCTTTATTGTCAATTTCTTCACATGTATTTGACATACAGAGAATTGAAATAGCGTTTTTCACTGCCCCATGCCTAGACAAAACAAACATGAAGTGACAAGACAATGGTAAAGTGCACAACACAATAAAACATATCCTAACTGCTATTGACATACACAGTAAAGTGTAAAGTGCAGGTAGCTTAAGGCACATGTTTTAATGGTACGAGAACAAAATATGGGTGAGAGCAGTGCAACAGTGCGATCCTTTAAAGGTTGGCTTTTGATGAGGTGACGTTCGAAGCCAATGAACCGCTAAGTGTGCTTAAAGAGTTAATCAGACAAATTGGCAGCGTGTTTGTTTTTAAGTGTTATTGACTGATGTCACATAGAGTGAGCACTAATAGCTCCTTATTTCCCGTATTTCAGGTCACACCCCAGCCCTGGCCTGTGCTCCCAACAAGGATGTGGCTGACTGCCTGGCTCTGATCCTCTCTACCATGAAGCCTTTTCCCCAGCGGGACGCTTCCTCCTGCTCCTGCTCTTCTCCCACCGTCTCCCCCTCCCCAGGTCTCAACTTGCTGAAGCACTGCGGCATCACTGCCGCCTGCGCCCCGCTGCCCAGCAACGGCCTCCACAACGGCTATGTCAAAGACCGTCATGGTGCACCGGTTGGCCTGGATGGGTGTCTGTCTGAGTGAGGTCCCGCGCCCCCCCCCTCAGTCAGCTGCTATCACCGTCATCACCACCAGTGGGCGACTCCCTTTAACATGGCCCAGAGGACCAGGAGAGCACCCACCCACATGTCTGTTCTCTGTGTATGTATGTGTTTGTGCGTCTGTGTGTGTGTGAGTGTTTGGTCTTCTCTTGAGGTGCAGTCAAACCTAATATGCAATTAGATCCCATTCCTCCATCTCCTAGTAGTGTTTAATATGTAGAGGCTGGTTGCTCTACAAGGTCACTCAGACGAAGTGTGGCATCCAAAACAAACACTAGCAATCTGGCCATCTCTAAATCATTTAACCCTTTAAAATCATGTCGACATAGTAATATAACCAACATCTGAACGCATGTAAATCTCTGTAACCTCAACTGTCTTTCTCTCCATATCATTCAATATATAAGTCATATCATGTTTAATCAGTTGTGGTGACCTTGTAGAGGAACACACGGCCTTCCCAAAAGAATGATCAAAGAGTTTCTCTGTTTGGTTTAGTTTTTCTTCCTTTAGTTTTATTTTAAGTTTGTTGTTTTGTTTTTTTTTTAGCTTTGTTTTTACTCGTCCGTTAGCCTAGATTTTTATGAAGGAACCACACAAGGGAAAATCTAAATTTTGCTTAAGAGTGCAATGCCTGTGTACTACAGTACAATCTGAAATTTGGAAAAGGGTCACAAAGATGTTAGTTCCATAGTGTACTTTAAATGTATGGCCTGGAATTGTTTGGCATTTTAATATAATTTGGTAATGCTGCTGAATACATTAGCATGTCTCCTTACAAAGGAGGGCCATGTTTGGGTCAGCATTATAACATCGATTTATTCTTAAATGCTGACTTGATGTTTTAAAGATGCTAAATAAGTGTTTGTTAAGCTAGAATGTTTCTAAGCATATAAGTTATGACCAAAGTTGATCAACACTACTATGGCTATAAATTATTTATTTGAGATGAACTGTACTGTATAGAGAAAGACAATAGATCTTGATATACCTCGTCAACTCGTTTAGCAGCTGCTTCATCTTCACCCAGGGTCCGTAGGCCTAATGTTCTCTTTTTGTAGGACTAGAGAACTACTGTAGGATAGTGACTGACTGAGGCCTTGTTTATTTCTAGATGAAGGCTTTACTAGTAATATCTGCCAACAACACCTCATCGAAGCATCATATATCTGAGCACATAAATGAACAAGCCATTTCAATTTCTTTCCCATCTCTTTAACAGTGTTTTTTGGAAGAGATTTCAGAATTAGAATGGCCTAAATATCGAAGGAGAGCTATTAGACTTGGTTTTTAGGCACGTTTGTTGTTGTTTCTGAAGTCGAACCGGCCATCAGCATCGTGGTTTTTACAAGCTCTGACTAAAGGAGTATTTCTTGGAGCTGGTGAACTAGTCTTAAACATCGAATAGCTTATATCTCAACTTCTCTGTGGTCAACTCTGATCAATTTGAAAAGATGAGTATTGTCTATTTTTATTGGGCGGTTTACAAGCAATATTTTCTTTTTGCCTTTTTTGTTTAACGTTATTGAATAGACAATCACTGTCACAAGGGCTTTTGTTTCCCTGGAATGTGTTTTGATTTTTTTCTTCTTTAATTTACTATCTTTTTTTCTTTTTTCCTCTTTCAAGATTTCATGAAAAATTACCTAAAGACTAAACGAATGGCTCTGTGTGTGCCGGGCATTTTACTGTCAGTGTCAACACAAATGCACTGGATTGCCTTTATGGCATCTCATGAAATGCCTTTTGACCCATGCCTTCCGTAACACGTCATTTCAGTTGGATTAAGGTAATGGCAGAGTACAACGAGCCCTGAGACTGGTTCTCTTCTACCCATTTGATAGCAACAGCGTTGAACCACAGTTGCACCATAGTATCTAGCGGGAGGGAAAATAAAATAACACCTTGTTTATCCCGGCATTCTCAACGACTAGGGAGTCGATATTCCTTATAGAAGCAAACAGGGCTACAAAGGAGAGGGAACTTTGCTTAGGCCAATACCTGTTGTTTAGATTTCAGGAATAGCAGAAATCCAAATATGTGCTTTTGGTGTTCATTTTGTTGTCTCTTCATCCCATTTCTGGTTCTTAGCATACTAAAGATGATTGTATCGGACCACTAGAGCTGTTTGTGACTTAGATGTTATATCTATGCTATTTTGTTGTTTTTTTACCACCTGCTGGTGGTTAAATTACACTGAGTCAGATTGTTTTCATTGGCGTGATAACTTCATATCCACTGGTAATGAAGTGGCACAATTGCACACATTAGTTGACTGGATGAGAGATGAGGACCTAGACTAGGCTACGTTGTGTAATACCCCTGCGAAATGTCTTTTACATTATTATTTTTGTTTTGGCTTTTTTTTTTTTACTTGATATCCTAAAACTGACAAAAACTTATAGATGTCTTGATTTGTAGTTTGGCATTTCAATTGACCTCTATAACTGACTGAATTGAAATGGAAGTAATTGGTGACACCCCCTCCCAGCCTTTGTTCTCTTGATCAATTTTCTATTTTTCAGGAGAATAATTATATTATCATTATTAATACTATTAGGAATAGGTACCTAATTTTTGTAATCTCAGGATCTGTGCTAAAGCAGCGGGCAGAATTTATTAATCCAATCAGATCTCAGCAGGATAATTATGTCTACATTTTTTTTTTTGTTGGGATGTTCTGTATTAAGTTCCTTTTTAATCCCACAGCACTTAATTAGATAGTCAAGCACGCACTTTAGTACATTCAGGTTCTAAGTGTGCAAAATAGAGCAGATGTAATGTATGTACTTGTGTTTACATGCATGTGTGTTGCTGCTGAATACAGGAAAGTAGGGTGGCAAAAGATAAGCAAAGGCTGCAACAAAATTGTACTCTTTCAATGCATTATTTAAGGAAAAAAAATTGTGTCTCTGAGCACTACGGGACAGTGTCCACTGCCCAGATTTTTTGGGGGGGTTTTTTTTGTTGTTTTTTTTTTTTATAATGCTCTCCATTTTTGGGCAGCTGATCCACAAAGTGACAAGGTTACATTACCCAGCCTACTGTTAATAATACAGACTCTGGCCTAAGTCACTTAAAGTCAGTCCAGTGATTGAACAGACACCTCAGGCAGGCTGCTCACAAATACTCCACGTACTCTCTCTGCCATCTGTAGGTGCTGTCTGTACGGGCAGGGATTTCTTTTTTTCTCCTCTTGTGATGTCCTTTATCGAACCAGTACATGGAGCCATTGCCCCTGCAACTATACAGCATCACAGTATTCTTATACATGCTTTTTTTTTTTGTGTGTGTACAAATGAGTGATTGTGCATGGAGCTAGCTCACAATTTTGATATAGAAACGATTTAAAACAAATGGATATACACTATATATCTGGAGTCAGAAATGGAAAGCAATGAAAGGTCCAATTGTAGCAATAGAGTGTGTGTGTAAAAGTGTGCAGCACAAATATTGCACTGCCATCCATTTAGGCCAATTCACTAAATCATAGCATAAATGCCAATGGAAGATTTAAATGCGGGTTAGATGTTATAATCTTTGGTCACAAATAAGGCCTGTTTGCCAAAATGAGTTGAGGTGAAAACCTCTCAGTAAAGCAGCAATGGATTTATGCATATGTTCAAGCAGTTTACAGTCTGACCATCAAATCTGAGCCATGAATTTTCTGAATCGAAATGAATGTAGGGTCAGTTTAGAGCAGGACAATTTGCTTTCTCCCGACTTTAAACTGTTGCTCTTCATTTGTCTTGCATAGATATGATTATACAGGTAGCATGTAATAACCGATTTCTCTACATAATATACCGTATGTGTAGTACATGTAGTCTTCCTACATTGAGGGACTGGATAACGTTTTGGCATTATTGTTGGAGTATAGGCTTACCGTTGTGTAATATCAGTCTTCTCTCTCTCCATACTTGTGTGGAGTGTAGCCAGCAAGGTTAACAGAGGACAAGAGTTTTGATGAATTTAACATTCACATTCATCCATTCCATTGAGATTGCCTTACAGTACAGTAAAACATGAGGGACAAAAAGGTCTTCAGTAGATAAGAACACGCATACTCGTAAATAGCCTATATTTGACAAAAATGCACCTAAGCTACACCCATTTAGTGCCATAGAAACCTTTATTTGCCTTTAGACATAAATCATATTTACTTGGTCAGTAACTTATTCAGAAATAGGCAGATATAAGACAGTTTTTGTGTTTAAAGTTGCATGTCTTTTCACCAATTATACTAGTAAGAAAAAAAATATGAACATTTGCATGGATTATTAGTAAGTAAATGCAAGCATTCAGTTGAAATTTGGTGTTTGGTAAAAATCTTTTTTTAATTGGACACCTTGAAGTATATAGTTAGTCCCGTTGGTATTGGCAAAGCAATCCTTAGGTTGTGTGTTTGTTTAATAGGATGGTTTATAATGTGTGTTACAAAGGAAAAAAAAAAAAAGAAAAACATTTTTGATGTCCAAAAAAAACGCATGGTATATACAGTATAGAATTGATTTGCCTCCATGGATGTCTCGGTTCTTACTTGAAGTAACACTGATAAATGGCAAATTTCAATTCAACTCTCTGATCCACTGTTGAGCCTTTTGCCTTAAAAGCTGAAAAAGGAAATTCTACCTGGCAGTACCTGATGAGTTGCATCACCTGTAGAGTTATGCTACTTGGTTGGATTGCTTAAGATTTTGGCTAATTTTGGTCTTATAGACATCTTTGGGTGTCGAGAAGCACACAAATGAGGTAGCACATAGCTCAAGGTTGCCATGGTGCAGAGATTGTTCTGAGAGGTTAGGATATCGCCATATAGCCACTGTGAATGAATGAATCCAGAATTCACTCGTAAACAATCAACTTTGGCGTCTCTGTTATCTGGAGCCAAATGACACTGGGGATATAAGTGGTGTACCTCAAAAAAAAAAAAAAAACGAGAAAAAAATCAGACAGTGAAGAAAATTCTGATGAAAATGCTTGTACAGCTATGCTAACAAAGAGTAAACAAATCTTGTGATCCATCTTGTCGTGGGTAGTGTAATTCTGCTTAAACCAGCCTAAATCAGAAATGTATCTACGCGGAAGTGTTAGATTAGTGTCAGCAGATGTCTCATATTTCCTACCTTACGAAGGGGCAGAAAACTGCACCTTGTACTTACTATTGGACCTGCAGTTATACCTCATCAGTGATCTTTTGTGTAACGACGCTGACATTGATCCTCTGTGATTTCTTCTCATTTTTTTTCTTCCTCATGCCAGTCGTGTAGATGTCTCCCTTGTAATGTGTGTGAGTGGGTTTTCAATATATGCATGTCAATCCAAAAACATGCACAAGTCCTTTTTAGTACAGGAAAGCATAGTTACCCTATTTAAGTGTGTTTTCTCTTCATAATAACCAACAGATGAGTCTGTTATCTGGTGCAAGTCATGCAGGCAGAGGCCTATTTTAAAGTGGGAAATGAAGGTAGCTACATAACTTTACCTCTGCAAGTCAAAACAATACACCTTTACTGTAGGACTCATGCTAGTTTGACCGCCTTCCCTGCTTGAACACTTGGCTATAAATTCCCCCCCTCCTCCCCCCACCAGTAGGATCTGTGTTATATCGAGCACAGTGGTGGCATGGTGCCTTTTATTTGTTACTACCGAAAGGTACGGTCTTCCATTTGTATTTCCCAGAAGCCTTACAATGGGAAAAATAAATTACATCGAACGTTACAAGACTGCAGTAGATAGGCTCATATTCTCTCTAAGCATGACTATTTCAGCCCTATGTGATCTGAGTTTATACAAGAAGAAAAGGAAAGGGAAAAAAAGAAGCTTGAAAGAAGCTCCTTCTGTATTGGTCTGGATTAAATGATGCATCTCCACCGAGTGCTCCCGTAGGGTGGCAGAATAAATTGCACATGACTGATGCGATTTTTAGGGCACATCAAACATTGCATGGATGGGGATCAATAGTATGAAAGCACAAATCCAAAGAAGGCACCTGGGGCTCAGTTGGCTCTCCCAACACCGCGGAGTGAAGGAGCCTGTACACCAAAATTTAGGCAGAAAACCAGACTCCTCTGAGTACGCAAACATGAGGTTTGATTGTCAGTAAGACATTAACTGTAGAAAGACCATTGTCTGGAATTTCAGAGCTGCTTCTGATTGTTCTTCTCAGCTTTTTTTTTTTTTTAGATTTGTTTTTCATCAACAATTAGTAACTTCACAATACAAAAACCAAGTTGTGAAACGATGCGGTACCTGCATTCGAGATCAAGTGATTGCAAACTGTTTGTTGTGACTGTGTTGCGAATTGATTGTGGAGATTTGTTTTGTGTTAATTAGGATAGAGTGACTACAAGTAGGGTTGCAGTAGTAGTTTGTGTGCAGTGTTAACGGTGTGATCATACTATAGAAGTGACGTAACATTTGTTGTCTTACTATGACATTAAGGCATGATGAATCATCTTCTCTCAAGCTGACCTCGTTTAAAATAGACAAAAGATAAAAGTGCAATAACCTTTTGTTTATCATTGCTTCCTCAGTTGAAAACTATTATTTAATATGCCCTTTTCTTTTGTTAACACCAAAAGTCACTCGTCTGTAGCAAATGAAGGATTTCCGTGGTCCTATTGTTTGTATTCAGAGAGGTGGCATTTGACAGTGGAGTGTGTGATATTCCATTCTTAAAACTGTGATCAATATCCGACTTTTAAAAGCTGCCTGCTCATAAAAAGGACCGTGCACAAGTTGACTAATATATTTGAGTAGGTGAGTTTTTTTCTTTTTTTTTTTTAAATCTTCTTATGGATGGACTTTGATGGTATCGTAGTTTGGACTTTGACCTAATTCCTTGAATTCTGGTTTATAGCCGGTAGACATGTTCATTTGCATGTGTAGATGTATATGCATCCTCTTCCTCCTTGAATGAAATGTTTTCTCAAAAATATTTAGACCTGCTGTCAGTGATGTATGCGGATAAAAGGAATTATGAAATGCCTTATATTTGTTTTCAATGTTAAGCATTAAGGGTTCTTACGTGTCCCTCCCTTTTCAGCGTGTAGCCTAAAGCTTGTACAGTTAAGAAACTCATGAGATTTATATCTACTGTATAGCCTATGTGTTTTCACAGTTTGTTACTTGGAGGTCCTGTGATTGTGGTTTTAGAGAAACATTCCCCTTGAAAGTGCCGTTTGTTTTCACCAGCAGAGGATGTGTCTGGGGGAAAATGTATTTATAAGATGGAAGAAAAAAAATTTGTTCGAAACACTTTGCAGTGTTTATTAGTGAACCTGTTGAACTGAATGACACAAAAGTATTTGTGCAGGTGAAATAAGGCAGCAATCTTCTTCTGATGGAGCACCTTATCGACTCGCTCCTTCTGTGAGCCCACAGTGGAAGTAGTCTCACACCAAGCTTGATTACTCTAAAGCAGAGCCATATCAGAGAATTTACCCATTAGGAGCCCCCTTGAATGTGCTATTAGGAATAGCCTACTGTAGGAAAGGATGTATACTGCATGTTCTGTGACATTTTAGTAGTGTTTGTCCCTTTTTCATGTTTTTTTTAATAATTATTATTATTATTATTATGTTTAGTCTGCTTCACTGTAGATGTTGCCACCTCATTGCAACTCACAAGCTATTAACAATCCTCTCACAACTGGACTAAAGGCAGGCATTGATCTGTTGCTGAGGCAGCCTTAATTCATTACAAATTTAAAAAGAGAAAAAAAAGATAATGGGTTGCCTGTTTTTACTTTGAGTGGCTTATCTGGGGAATTTCAAAGGAGCCCTTTTCATGAGTGGAAGGACTCTGGATCAGGGCATGTGATGAGTTACAATCAAATAGTTTTCACAGTGCACCTTCACAAAAAATTTATGATTAAAAAGAAAAAAAAAGTTGGCTTGTCCACCCAACATTCCAAAGTTGATTTCGTTTTTGTTTTGTTTTTTCTACAGTCCTGTCCCATTGATTGAGGAAATCCTTTTTGCTTTGCTGATGAATGAAGTGGGCATGTGTGTCAATGACAGGGTTCCCTATTTAGCCTAACGCTGATTACCTCATTTACAAATCTGCAAATATACTATTCTACTGTGTGTAAAGGAGTCAATGCCATCACCAGCAGTGTGGTCTACAGACCTGTGATGACAACAGGACCAATAAACTTTTGTTTGAAATTAGCCAAAACAAAATATGATCCGTCTTGGAATATAGGGTTTAGACACTTTTCAAATTCTGAAAAGGCCAGATTTGGCTTAAAAGATTTCTTTTAGTTTGCGAAACACCACAGCTGCTACACCAGTCAGCATCAGGAGCTAGACAAACACTTCAGATTCTTTTTAGGGCTTCTCATGGCTCCAGTCTCTCATTTTCTGATGACGTAAATGAAATCTTAACGTTACTGTTTCTCTCTCTCTCTCTCTGGAGTTTCAGAGTTACGCCGTTCCTCAAACATTGACTGGAATAGCACCTTTGGTACGAGCACGGTCGGAGAAGTTGAGCCAAAGCCTGGCGTATCTCACAATTATTTAAGTGAACGTTCATGTTAGCATCACTTACTGTTTTCAGTAGCATTTCTCCTACCTCTTTGTTTTGCAGCCTTGAGTATTGTTTGTCTCTCCACCTGTTTTGACAACGACATTAAAAAAAAAAAAAACACAGTACAGGAATACAGATTTATCATAAGCAATGGTAGTTATACATAAAAGTGTGCTTGGTCGTGCTGTATGTGTATATGTCTATTTGACGTTGGGAAAAAAAAAATATTTATGAGAAGCATTTATACGACAAAATACCACTGGAATGTGAAGCCAGACAATGTTATGATGCAGATTATGATGATAGTCTATCCCCTTTAACATTCAGTGGCGAATGGTCAGAGGATTCATCTTTTAAAAATGAATAACCATTCATTGGCT
>JAPTHA010000027.1:5565502-5593722 GCA_029814585.1 Gymnapogon annona
ATTTTTAATGTAATTTTCCTGCATTTACAGTAAAACAAAGTATCATTTCACAAAAAAACATAAAATAACATGAAGAAGCAAACAACCTGAAATGTCTGTAGAGAAGCCAACGTAATTTAAAGATTATTCTACCTGTTACTGAATATTTTGTGTATCTGTAGATCCACAATGATCTGTAATATATAATGAACAGCATAAATGATAAACTCAGGTATAGTATTGTTAAAATTGCACCTGGTTTTCTCAAGAACTTTGAGGTGGTTAATGGTTATTCACACTGTTATAAAGGACAGTTTGCAGATCTGAACATGTTCACAGTTTGGAGCTGACATTATGTCATTCTGTTATTATTGGACTGGTCCGGCCCATATCAGACTGGATGTGGCTGAATTTTGCCCCTGAACTGAAATGAGTTTAACACCCCTGCTTTATAGTCTGCAAGAAAAGTCCACAATATCCTAGAGATTCCTATTGGGGTTCAGGTCTGGACTGTGTGGCTGAAAATCTACTGAACACACAGGTGTTATAAACCCAGAGCTGGAACTCTACATCATAGCACTGACCCACAGCCATGTACACTAGGCACTAGGCATGATGGGTAATGACTTCATGACTCCCTCATGTGTCCACTACAGGGTCAATCAGGTCTCATCAAACCTTTTTACCACTGTCCAATCTCTTCACCCTGTCAAACTGATGACTGTATAAGAAATGACAAGCCGCTGCATTAGAGATAAAGAACCTGGCATGACTGAATCATTATAGTAATAGCAGTAATCATCCAATCTGTCCTTTTTTTTCTTTTTCCCCCCACCAGAGTGTATGTCTTGTGCTAATGTACAGTGTTGTCTGGTAATCTTTCCCAGACAGCTGCAGTAAAGATCCCAGCGCAATGGGCACTTGACCGAGGACAGTACGTACCAGAGCTATTCAGTTACATTTTATCCTGCAGTTTGGGAGGTATTGCAAACAATAACCTTATGTAAGACGGCCAGTGATGTTTAACCATCAATTGACAAACATACTAAGTTTGATTTAATATTTTGATTGAAAATAGGGATCATTTATCCGTGACGCATAAATAGTATTTTTTTTATTAGTGGCTGTATTAGTATTTATCAGCGGCCGTGCTCTGCTCTATGTGCTGTCTCTTTTTTTTGTGTCTGCAGATTCTGACGTTGACTTTTACTCATAAATCTCTCATTTTTGCTCTCCTGCCGTTAAATTTTTCTACATGCCCGTGTGAAAATGGTACTGTCCTTCTTTCCACTTAACCCACCAGGATCTGAAACGCTCCTAAATTTTAACCTGAGATTTTCAAACACTGGGTTAATGGAAATGCTTCTAAATTTGCATTGGAATGCTTTTTGTAGTTTTAATGAAATATAACCAGATATAGTACTAATTTGGTGTATGGAAGTTGTTTGTTTGGTGTGTCTTTATGGTTCTAATAATGTCTATGCTGCCCTCTGAGACAGATCACTGTTGCCAAAGACATCCTTAATCTCACTTAATTTTCATAGTTAAAGGATAATCAGTAATTATATCCTGTCACTAAACACCCATCCAGGACATGGTAGAAATGTACAAATTGCAAGATATAATCAGCTTGGATATTTTGGAACCTGAAAAACAAAGATGCACCTTAATAGGGGCAGTGTGAAAGACTAATTCTTAACGCTTGAATTATGTTGTTTATGAAACCCTCCTGTATGCATTTAACATAAACAATGTAGAGCATGACTTCATTATAAGAGTGCAGACAAAAATTGCACTGTGCTGACAACATATGGTCAAATTCCTAAAATATTCAAAGAAATTTTTCAGGAAATGGATACATTTAGGCAAAAAAAGTTTTTGTTTTTTCAAAAAAACTTTTGGAATTATTTATGGAATCAAACAACATATATAAAAATCAGTGACATGAACAACGGACACCTGGTCCATGACAGCCCATAACGAACATCTTCATGCCATATTGTACTTTTTTGAGGCAGATAGACACCAGGTCCCAAATAGACTGCTCAGATTAAATGTCTGGCACGTACTCTGTTCTCGTATCTCATCTTTACAGACAGTAACAGGGCAGCACAGTGCCCGTCTGAACACTTCCAATAATAGACACTACAAAAATAGACCGTCATCACATGAGATCAATAATGCCACTTAGATATGACAGAGTGAGCTGGACATCTACCATACATGCAGCACTACGAATTTACCTCCACAATTGCTCAGGAACTCACTCCTTAAGCATTTTTGTAAACATTTAAGTGCGTGCAAACAGGGAGTGCTTATGAATGGACGACAATTAAACAAACAATCCACTAACATTCGATAATCAGTGGGCAGCCTGCAGCACAAACAGATAATCAAATCAAAGGAATTAAGTTGCCACAAGAGCTGGGAAGTCGGTTGATTGTGAGTGAAGCAGAGCCTCAAGCGTAAGGATTATGAAATGATTGAGTGCTGCCCTCCAGTGGCTCCTTCTCTCATAATTGGGAAAGCACATGAGGTAAATAAAAGGAGCGACTGATCTTATAACATCCCTGCAGCTTTTGACTGGTTAAACAAAAAGATGGAATTGGAATCATACGAAATGGTTGCATTCCATTTAGAGTACGTGTTAGTTTCATATCTTGCATTTGTGCATGCGGGTCAACTGAAACAGCCTCCCGGGGAAACAACGGCAGCTGTGCACGGTCTGGTGATACAAGTCAACTTACTCCAATGGAGCTATCACCATAAGCAACATTAAACCAATGCCTTTAGCTATAAAGATCAACTTTCATGATGCACAGCCCCCCCTCCCCCAATCAGTTTAACGAAAAGAAAACTAAAAGAATGCAATGACAGCATTGCTCACGAGAAACAGTGGACATGAAGGACTGTAATGCCTCTGTCCTGCACCTTCATGAAATTAGCTCACTGCAGCAGCTTTTCCAATTTGTCACAACGGGATGAGTAGGATGATCCAGATTTTAAGGATTAGTGACACAATAAAACCTTTTCATACAGATGCATTACACTTTGAGGAAAAAAAAAGCCAAATCACAGCAGTGTTCTCAAATTGAATGGGTTTTAATATCAAGTAAAACATGAGCAATCCAAATTGTCCACAGGATTACACAAAAACTGGAAAATGTTTTATGAAACTTAACTGATGGTGATTGACAAAGAGAGCTGGAATCATCGAAAATCCCAGGAAAACTTCGAACAGCAATTTTTTTTTTTCTAAATGACCAAGTGATATATTTCGACCAAGACTTGTTACTATTGGCATACCACAAAAAAATGCAAGACTGAGTGAATAAATCATCTTAAATGTTTGCTCTAATTCTACATGTCTTGAATCTCAGTTTGTGTAAATACTAAGAATGAAAAAGTAAAAAAAAAATAAGAACGTTATAATTGGTTCAGTTTGACAGCCACCAAATTTTAGTTTAACAACCTTAAAAACAAACATCTATGTACTACGGCTTTTGGGTGACGTTAGAATGCCAATTTAGTCACTGAACAGTCAACACTGAATGAACTCCTATAATAACACACAACGTTCAGTAAAATAGAACAAGTGAGCACAAAAGATAAATGCACAGACAGTATGTAAATTAAAAAAACGCATGCAAAGATCTAGAAAAAATTGAAATTTCACCACAGACACACAGTGGGCCCTGACTGCATGTCTGCACAAAATTAAGAATCATATTTTCCCCATGGCAAGCTGTTAGGGCCTCTTGTACTCGGACCAAGATTGCTGGTTGGCATTGTATTCAGGCTGCAAAGACACAGAAAAATAAGCAACATAAAAACATACACAATTGTGACAAATAACTGTAGAGCAGATGACTTACTTGAGACTGGGGTTTGTGTTTACACCCCACACAAATGGGGTTGCATAGTCATCTGCCTCTGTAGATTAAAAAAAAAATAAAATAAAAATCACGTTCACAGATATAATATTTTCGAAACAACAGGAACAGTTATATATTCTTTGCTTCAATAAGTGGCATCTCGTAAATAAATGAGTGTACAAGACGACTAGATGTGACCTTCAGGTACCCAAATCACTGACAAAACCAGTATATGAGATCGACAGCAAGGCTTTATCACTGATACTGTTATATAATAAAGCAAATAAATGATTGATTGAGCAGCAATAGATCAGATATACATTTATTTGTCCTACTTGGGGAAATTTCAGGTTACAGCAGCACACACAAGACACGCACAAGAGATTCTGAAAGTTTGAACAAGTCCTAATACTATAAAAATCTAAAGAAAAGAACAGATTGTACAAAAGTAAAGAAAAGAACAGATTGTCACAAGATCAAGAAAGAGACACTGATGGTATGTGATACACATATGATATCTGGAAACTGAGCCTGATTTGAGCTACATTGACCTGATGATGGCAGAATGCTGCTCAGAGAAGTAATTTTTCCCCAAAAACTCCACCCACTGAATTAAAATGACACCATTGGTAAACAGATCAATATGAACCAAATTTAACTCAATCACCTTATTAATTGCATGATGCAAGATTTATTTTAAACACTATACACTTTGATAATAGTCACAAAAAACATGATGAAAGTGATCGAGTTGTTCCATTACGGGCCTCCTATCTTGGTTTATCAAGGGATAAGAAATCCAACCAAATCTGTCCTAGTTGTATTCACACCAAGGAGTTCCGGTGGCTGATCCATCAAATAAATAAATGGTTACCTGCATCCCAGTCTTCCGTCATATCCGTGTTCACCTGGAAACTGACTGGGACATGCAAATGACTATTTCCACTAGTAGCTGCATCTATAAAGAGAGCAAAATTTAACTATAACACAGAGAACGCATCAACTCCAGAACCAGTGTAGAAACAAGATGGGAATAACTTCACCTTTTTCAAGTTCCACAGGGATTCTGTACTCGCAGGTTGCAATGTGGAGTGTCAGCTCGTGCTTGGAGACCAGGTGGCTGGCGTTAAATGGGCAGGTTTTCAGGTCTTTGGCCAGTTTTGGATGATTCTGCAGCAGTAAGAGATATGCTTCATACATTCGGCTGATAAAAATTATACAAGCTAGATTTTATATGAATAAAAATGCAAATCAACAATTTTCTGATAAACTTTGACGATAACTACACTGACAAACTCTCTTTTATGCTTCATGAAGGACATTAAAACAGTTTTTGCTGACAATAAAAATGGAAACCAGATTTTCCAAGAAAATCTAGTGACTCGGGTTGACTTTAATAAGAATGTTTTTAACTTCTGTTGTACGCATGCTCTCCTCTATAGATGTGTGCATTGCAGTTGCTCTACTCACCTTACTGCATTTAATGAGATGGTAAGGGACACGACACAGCCGGATCATGTGGTTCTTGTCATAAGGACATTGCACCAGTTTGTCAGGGTCAGAGTTTCCTTTCAAATCTCAAAAATAAACAACAAAAAATGTAAAACACATAATACATAATGATGCAGTTTATAGTCCTAGTAATTAATGGGACAAAATTCAAGAACATGGTGAGCTTTACCAGAATCCTCTACTCCAGATTGTGCTGCCTCAGCAGGAGTCCTGCAAAGGTCGTTGGTGGGTCCAAACCTGGCAGTATTCGACATCTGTATGGATGCAAGACATGCTTTTACTAAAAAAAAAAAAAAGAATGCGTTGCTTTTAACGCTCGCGATGATAATAAAAGTAGCACTACAATTTCGTCCATTACTAAAGGCGAACACATGACTTCACGGGCCTATCTTTTGGACCTTTAACATGAGCCAATGAAGCGTTTTCAGCATTTTCCCGGGAGTTAGTGGGGGAAATAAAATACATGAAATCTGTAAACTTAATAACTTTCTATTTGAGTTTATACATAATTTAACATCAAAGGTCTTTCACGCATACCTAAGACGATTAAACGTTAACTACCTCCATGCTACTAAATAGCATACATGCTAATGATCCTTTTGTTTTTGATGTTAGTAGCCCAGTTTTAACTTGCTTTAACGCGGAATTTAACCAACAGGCTCTTAAAACTTTTATATTTGAAACGTAAGTCTGAATATTCGTGTCGAATTAAAGTGTCATTGGCATGTATGCTATTCAGTAGCACAGATTTGAGGGCCGTTAACTTTTGTCTTTGATATTAGTAGCCCAGTTTTAACTTCCTTTAACGCGGAATTTAAGCAACAGGCTCTTGAAACTTTTATATTTGAAACGTAAGTCTGACCTTTAAGGATTTCTCTCAAAGTAGTTTGACTAGAGGCCAAATATTCGTGTCGAATTAAAGTTAACGGCCCTCAAATCTATGCCGGATTGGAATTCTTACCGTAAACAAGTGGTTGACTCCTATTTATACGCTTCTGCTTCTTATTCTTTTTGTTTTACGACAATTGGCTTTGACTGCCGCCTTTAGCTCAGGAGTGTTGCTCGTCTGTCTCTTTTTTTTTGGTTGCAACTCTAATGGTCTGATATATTGAATATATATATATCTAATATTGAATGGTAAAGACATAACATAGCCCTTATAAAGACCAAGGTTCGATTCTAAGTCAAAATAGCATTTTTTTCTGTTTTAAAAAATCATCTAAAATGAAGAAAGCGAGATAATCTAAATGTAAGAGGCGTGTCTTGTCTGGACATTAATTCAGAGTTCAGAGGTCACGTGACCTGAAGGCATTAACGTAAACCCTGAACATTTTAATTGATAAATTGAAAAAAAATAATGTGTATATATATATATGTACACACATCACGGTAGCTTGACAGACAATTCCTTAAATTCCTTGACAGACAATTCCTTAATGAAATTCTTAAATTCTTGGCAATTATTCAATAAACACATTTTTTACAACAACCAATTTACAAAAAAAGAACAAGAAAAGGTTACAGATATATAAGGAAAATACAATACAAGCTCTGATGGAGTGAGGAACCATAGAAATTTGGCAGTGATTCAAACAAAATAGCCCAAAAGATCAAGACATTTTAAAATTAAAATATAGCAGCAGAATTATTCTAAAAATAGAGAGAAAAAAATGAACTGAACAAAATGCGCACTAAAGGTTAAGATGTGAGAGATTTAAAATAGCAATGACTTTGGGATACAAGACATTAGTTTTCTGGGGGGGGGTGTTCAAATTATTAATAATTCTATGTAGTACATGATAAATTCACACAAAAACAAATCAAAGGATGGTTTAATGTTCTTCTATTTACAACAGTGAATATGATATTCACCCAAAATAACAATGAGACTTACATCATGTTTCTAATACTCCTCCCCAAAGAATCCAAACGATTACATAAAAGTAAAAGATGGAATATTAACAATTTTAAGGACAACCAATTGTGAATATGAATCCAAGATGTATTGCTATGAGAACAATTTTTAAATTGTACTCATAACAATGATGTTGGAAACGCTTTAGATATTTTATCATATTCTTTTCTTGTACTGTTTATATCGTAGTCCACTTCCAAAAAGCGGGTCATGTGTAAACTCCGCTTTTTGTGAACCCTGAGGTGAGGGAAACTCGTGGTTTTCCGTTCCAGAAAGAGAGTTAAATTTAAGGCTGATTCCGTCACCATGGTAACTTACTCCGCGAACATAACCTCACTACCAGTAGAAGTGATACTTCCGGGATCGACAGTTGCAAACTCACTCTTTGACATTTTTTTAAAAAAAGATAATATTAATACTTTTACTTTAGGTTTTTCATAGGACAACAGTACAATATATAATGCAATATATACATTAAAACAAGTAAAATGCTAGTAAACCAATTACAGGGGATCAGCTTTCAACCTCAGTCTGTTTATGTACAACAGACATTACGGTAACTACTTCCGGCTTCACTGTAGAGGCATCATTACGGTAGCGACACGGAACTTGATAGTGTCAAACATGGCGCTGTCCTGTTCAGGTCTGTGTACCCATTTGTCTTTGATCCGACTCTGTGGTCTCAGGACAAACAGGATAGCAAATGGCCTTAATTCACCCTATGTGTCCTGTCCGCCCAGGTACGACCCACACCTTTAATGACTCATTCATTCCTGATTTGTCGCGTTGTGCTAGACATGCTAACAGGAGTAGCACTAAGCTAGCATACCTTCAGTGACAGAAACTCCCTAAACAAATGTGATAAATGCACCTTTCACTTAATAGTATGCTTCTAGACCAGGTTTGTCTAACTAGGTAAATACTGGGTGATTGTCTAACTAGGGAAATACTCAGTGTTTGTTATTTCTAATAAGTCAATAAATAGACTCGATATGAGATGTTTACATCTTCAGTATAAGTTGATTGAGCAGAGTATTTTAATATTTGTCCATTTCTATGTGCAGGTTGTCTCTGTGTAGACACTACACAACATCTAAAGTTCGACGAGGCATTGGTCGATATGTTTCTTCCAGGCTCCGGTCTGTAAACGAAAAATACGAAATGTTTCTTAAAAGGCGATTTCCTCGATTCTATCAGCTCTACCACACTTTTGTGGAAGGTAAATTGAAATGTTCACAGCCCTTGTTTACTTCATTTCATGCTGGCTGTTATGTGTACTGTTGTGGATTATGCACCAATCACCTTTAACGTAATGACCTCTGACAGGCGACGTGGTAATAATGTGGATCGGGTTACAGTGGTGCCTTTTGAGGGAGTGGGATATATTTGGAAACAAGAGGGTGTTTAGTCTTTGAGGTTGATGTTGTCTTAAGATTGTTTTCATTACTTCAGGATTCAAGCTGCTGTTCCAGGATGCCAAGGAAATACAGAGAATAAAAGTAAAGATGATCACTGATAAAATACCGTACAAGGAACTGCCTTACAGGGACCTGGACAAACTCCGTCAGGTGGGTCAGTGGGTAGTGGTATCCTATACACTGAACACTTGGATTTGAGGTGTCAAATCACCAGTTGAAATCTGATGTTGGACACATTAATCTAGTTTTAATACTTCTTAGGTTCGCAGAGATATGATCAAGGCCATTCCATTGGTGATGATATCCATCCCTCCCTTTGCCAATTACCTGGTTTTTGTCTTGATGTGAGTTACTTTGAAATGTTATTTTCCTGTGTGTGTGCAGGAAAGTAACATTTGTAGACACTACATTGCATCCTTCAATGCATGTATGGGATTTTATTTCCTGTCCTGAAGTCTGACAAATCCTCCTTGTCTCACCTGTCCCCTGCCAGGTATTTTTTCCCCCGCCAGATCCTGATCCCTCATTTCTGGACTCCACAGCAGCAGGTGACCTTTAGGGGTGTGTACCATTCCCTTAGAGCCCAGCACCACCAGCCAGTGCTCAGAGGACTCGAGTACGCAAGTCACAAAGTCAAGGATGTCCAGCTGCAAAATCACCTGAAGGAGCTTTGCACCAAAGTGGGTGAATGATTTACCGTATACCTTATCTGCTGCAATGCTTGTGTGAACCCTGCATTTAGGAGACATTCTGTGCATTTTAGGTACAAAATGGAGCAACCCCTCAAGTGTCTCAAATCCTCGCTGTTCGAAGCCTGTTTTCTGGAACCCCACTTGGAATAAAACGTATGCGAGTGGATCAGATGGTCAGTGGAACAGTTCCTCACCCTTTGATTTACGTTAGTCACACCCTTGATCACTGACAAGTATTTGTGCTGTTCTATTGTCGTTCTGTTGACCAGAGACACATCAGCCCACTGCTTTTCTTGACGCCTCATCTCCCGGGCTTTCTGATTGGTCGGAGGCTGAACAGTCACGGCTTGGAGCTGCTCCAGCTGGACCGCGCTCTCAGCAGACTGGGCCTTCACCAGCTCAGTGATTCAGAACTCAAACATGTCAGTGACTGTTTTGTAGTGGTGATATTCACCAAGGATTGACAACACTGTGTCATCAGTAATATCTTCCTCTGTACAGGCCTGTTATATAAGGGGACTCAACTCGGATGACCTCAGCGCTAACCAGTGCCGCAACTGGTTGTCCCAGTGGCTCCAGGTCTCCTCATCACTGAAAGGTATTTTTATTTTGGTGTTGTAGCTTCTTAAGATGTCCGTTTAACATGGTCTCAAATTGTGTTGTTTATTTTTCTGCAGATTCAGAAGTGTCGCTGCTTTTGCACACCCTTGTACTACTCTCTGCCAACTACCCAAATGGTCCCAGCCGCCGCTGACCGAAAGCCTGGCCTTGCACTTCCTAAGCGCTGTCAGCATTGCCTGTTTTGCCAAGGAAAAAACACTTTAAATGTGCATAAAGCAAGATTTTCAGGTCTGGAAATGTTACTTATGAAAAAGACTTGCATTGTCCCTTTTGGTCCTTTGTTATGTATGAACTACTGCAGAGTGAATCTCTCGGATCTTTATCAGGAAGCTCTTAAAACATGGAAGTGATAGGTGTCGTTACCTAAAAATCTTGCTTAGCATAGTTCATTGTAAATATGAAGCACTTGGTATTGGCCATCACTTAATTTAAAATATTTTACCACTTTAAGATGTTGATCTGTTTACGACTAAGCATATTACAATGTTACACGTATGCAGACAAAGACATAGCTTAAACAATGAGCAGTGCTTTTGTGGAATGTCAAGAGACTGTCACATTCCAGCAATTAAAAATACACATGAAAAAGTTTTTTAGATGTGTAAACATGTACTGTATGTCCTCCTAGTTTACCTCATTTCATGACTGGCTTATGCTCATGTTGTACATCACTTTTTGCATGTGTGGTCTTGGAAGGCAATTGTCATAAGGGACTGACTTAAAAAAGTGGACTGCCTCAAGGTGAATTTAAAAGATATTCATGCTTGATTTTGAAGTGAAGACGGATCACCCTCATATACCCTCATTATGTAATATAGTGGTAATGTTCCCTGTATGTTTAAGGGTGCAACACAGCAGTAATGCACTGTTTCAAGATGTGTGATGGCACTTTATTTGACTGTTTACTTTGTGTTGTCTGTTTCTGGGGGATTGAAATTACACGTATCTTCGTCAGATCACACTTCTCAATAGAACAGAGGAACTGCGTGTGATGTGTGGCTTTTGTTGTAAAAAAAAGTATATTCGCTTCCTGTGCCTTTCGCAAGGATTAGCACAACATATTTGAAATGAGTTGCAAAACTGTTTTCTTTTTAAGAAAGTTTGTTTTTATTACATCTGATGTTTGCAGAACAAGTTTTCAGCTGTGCCAATATATACATTACAAATGGATGTCTCTGAAATAAATATCCTAATCATGCCTTGTTTCATCGGGTGCTATTTAAAACCCCTGAGCCTTTTGGCTGAGCCGAAAGGCGAGGCTCTCAATTTACCAGTCGATCTGCGTTCCTACCCTCACCTATGGTCATGAACTTATGACCGAAAGGACAAGATTCTGATACAAGCTGCTGAAAAGAGTTTCCTCCGTAGGGCAGGGTGGCCGGGCGCACCCTTAAAGATGGGGTGAGGAGATCAGTCACCAGGGAGTAGAGCCGCTACTCCTCCACATCGAAAGGAGTCAGCTGAAGTGGCTCGGGCATCTGTTTCTCTCGGGAGGTGTTCGGGCATGTCCCTCTGGGAGGAGGCCCCGGGGCAGACCCAGGACACGCTGGAGGGACTATGTCTCTCGGCAGGCTTTGGAATGACAAGGGGTCCCTTCGGAAGACTGGAGGAAGTGTCTGGGGAGTGAGGTCTGGGCCTTCCTGCTTAGACTGCTGCCCCCACCACCCGGCCCCGGATAAGCAGTGGAAAATGGATGAATGGATATTTTAAAACCCCTTATATTTATAAAGAGTTTCTCCTTACAAAGTGGGAAGCCACAACAAACATCTACCAAAGGAATTCAAACTTTCTAACATAGAAGGAATAATATCCTCTTACCAAGAAACTATATAACATGAACAGTAATCCAGAAAATAATTGATTCACATTTCTAAGATGGGATGTACTGTTGACCTATTAAAATTTGTTTAACCAAGGGAACCACAAAACTTCCAGACAAAAGTAAATCCAAGAGTAGTTAGTGAGCGTGACTGGAACTGGGAAATCCTTGGGTATGAAACTCAATCACATGACTTCGTAGCCTTTGCGAATGCCTCTCATCAGCGTACAGGCAAACGTTATGCCAATTAACTGAAAGGAAGCAGAATACAACAGACATTAACATTAGACATTAGCAAGTCTATACAACAGTAACACATTGTAAATTGAAAAGTAATGCAACTTGTTTCTACATGGTTTGATCAGGGGTGATCACTCGTGCATGTGGGTCGAGTTTAGTTCAGGAGTCACATACAATGCAATACTTTAATCTACGGTAGGCCAGACCAGTAAAAAAAAAAAACAGTAAAATAAAACTATTAAAAATATACATATGTAAAAATTAATACAGAATATACAGTATATATATTATACAAGAATATATAATGAAATACTTGTCTGAAATGAAACGGATTTGTTTTAGTGCTCAAAAGTATAAGTGCAGTTTTAAGACTATTTTAACTCAGTTTATCATTGACGCATGTGCATTGCAATTTACTAATCACAGTGGCTCAAAGGAGCAGAATATTGATAAAATTACTTACAGGTATACAACTTTATTTATCCCACCATGAGGAAATTGTACATTGTAAATATTCATGTCAAGAGGAAATTTTGGAATTGTCATTTTGTCCCAATATTGACACATTATGGAATTATTTGACTTGTCTGATCCCCTTGAGATCTACAGTGTAACTTTTGTACCTGACGAATTAATCTCATGGCCTGGATTGAACCCTTTGGTGGGCTGGGCCACATGTTTTGATACCCGTGGATTAAATGAATCAGCAGGTAAACCAATTGTGACTTTGTTCATAATCCAAACCTGCAGGAAGGCAATCACGAGAGCTGCAACAATCACCCACATGAAGTCCTCCTCGAACATTTCTGTCAGAAACTGAAGACAACCCTTTCAACAGAAAAAAAAAATCAATTTATATCCTTCAGTAAATGACACTATTTCACATTGTGGCCAATACACAAAAGAAACGCCTCACACTGACATTTACACCTTACAAAAATTGGGAGGGAGAAAAATGTGGACAAACTATCCAACTGACACAAAGTAACATCTCACTGTAAGTTAGTTCTGGTCATCTGATGAATCAAAATTCAATATCTACCCTTAAGTCTAATGGTCTACTACTGTAGAGATAATATAGGATAGATAGATCTTTATTAATCCCTCAGGAAGGTTCCTCTAGGAAATCAGTGTTTCAGCACCAGTACACACCGTATAACACAAAATAAACAGAAAAAAACCAAAATGGATATTACAACAAAGAATGAAACCAGTATGTGTATATATAAAATCAATCAAGTCCTACTTGATCTTTATTATGCTTCTTGATCTTTACTATGACCTACTCAGGAGCAAGGCACATATCTGATGTTTAGAGGTTTAGAGGTGTAGTGAGACTTTTTCAGATGAGGCTTTGTCCCTTTTCCTTTCGTACTTCTTTCATTTTATTTGCAGCATTATCCAAACATTCACTGGGCTGATATTTGATCAGTTACATCAGTATGTGTGTATACTGATGTATACACATATACCACTCATACAGCACATTTGAAAAAAGTCAAGTATTTGGATTTTTGATATATCATTGTAGAAGTGACCTTATTTGGATTGATTCATATATTCTAATATATAGTTTATTTCAAACAGGACAATGACTTAACATCTAAAAAACATGAAGAGTTTTTACCTGTTGGAACACAAGAGCGATATCCGCCGCATTTCCTTGACCACAGTCTGCAGCTTCAATCCGACAGCAGGATTCAGGCACAGAGAGGCCATCAGCGTTGTAGGCTTGCCAGTCCTCAGTACCATTGACACCACAGCATTTCCACTGGAAGCGTAAAATGACAACAAACATTTAAACTTTTATATCATGACTAGTTCAAACTTCCATGTCATGACACTAACAGGATGTAGCCGTGTTATGTAAATATGGTGTCAAATAAAAGCAAACAGTGATCAACAGAGCGTAGACTAAACTACTCACCTTCTGCTGCATCGCGTCCAGGGTTGTGTGGCTCATTGTGTCGCCTTTGATGTAGTTGTCAATCATGGTTCTCACAGCCTCCGCGGTGATGTTGCCCATCTTCATCGGAAACAAAACCGAAGACCGGATTAAACCACACACTCTTCGCCATCATCAGTTTAACCCGCCGTAGTTCGACACTCACTTTCTCTCTGTAGATGTAGCCAACGACTGCTGCGGCCACCTCAACAATGATGATCATTGACAGGAGGACGGAAAACTAAACACACACACACACACACACACACACACACACACACAGAATATTTTGTCTGTTTTGCACAACCATCCCGTTTCCAACGTTGAATCACAATTACACACGGTGAGCATCCAATCAACGTGGTTATTTTGTGGTTTTCAGATGCTACGACGTGAATTACCGTGGCGATCATGCAGTAGTTCTCTCTCCAGGCGCCACAGCATCCAAAGAACGTGATGAAGAAAATCAGGACGCCGGCTGCCATGAGAACAATGGGAATTGCAGAGGCTGATGGGTCCTTGATCTCGATGGTTTTGTGCATGGATATTTTAACCACAATACCCAGGATAACCAATGCCACGCCGCATAACTGTAGGAATGACAGCAGCTTTGTTAAGGGAGGAATTCATGCCTTTAGTATAGAGACCATTTCCATACTTCTCATGTAAGAAACATGTCTTTGCTGCACTTTTATCTCGGAACACCTTCCTCAAGCACAATGACTCTGCCAAGTCATTGTGCTTGAGGAAGGTGTTCTGAGATAAAAGATGAGAGGAAATTGCACAAGTCTTACATTTCTGGATGCAGATATTGTGATGAAATGCTGTCCTCATCCGACATGGTTTTTGTGTGTGATGTGTTGATAGCAGTTGACCGCATCTTTTTCAAACACTGAGTGGGTTGACTGTTTGACAGTCAACCCCCCCACACCCCCACCCAGGATCAAGTAGCACTAAAGCAAATATTACAAAGAACTGCTTCTACTTTTACCACACCTACAAAGAACAGACTGTACCTTCATCTACTAATCCACAAAACATCTTTCCTACTCAAGATCACAAGTAGTGCCCGACTAAAACTTTCAAAACCAATACAAAGCCTGCGACACATTTCTTTGTAGAATTTCTTTAGCTTATCTTTATGCTTTATTATTGTTATCTAAACAATGTGGAGTCCATTAGCATGTATGCCATAAAGCTGCACTACATTCTAATTTCATTCTAAAATAATATTTTATTTGGAAACATGGTCTACTCATGACTGTTTGATTACTGGGAATAAGGATGTCATCAGTCAAGTGATCTGGGTTGACTTAATGCACTTCAGCAACAGAAGGGAAAATCTGGTCACACAGAGTACTTACTGCCAAACTGGCAGACGGTAGCTTCATTTTAACCATACAAACATAATACAAACAACCAAAACATGCTAAAACCTTACAAATGTTCAACTTTTGAGTCGGGTTAAGAATATGAATCTTCTTTATCACTGTGAATACAGTTGGTACAAAACAAAACATGACTCAACAGGAAGTGGCACAAAATAAAGTCATAAAATTAATGTAATACAGTTAACAGCTTTGGTTCATGCTTGACTCACAAAGTTTCCATCATATTTTTAAAAAATATTAAAGTAAAATATAAATAAATATTAATACATAAAAACCATCACAAGTTTAATTGTGAATATGAACATCAAAGTGTAATTAAAAACAAATAAAGCTCCCAATCACAATTCTGTGACTGGGAGCAGTATGCAGCACACTTTTAAAATGTAGTATGAAAGAAGTGAGATGTGTCAAAAAAAACCTCACTCTCTAAATTATGTCGAGCCTAAGCTAGAAATCTTTCTTTTTTTTTGACTCCACCAATGTAAATATTTGATCACAAATAGATGGCTAATGGCTGACGTGGGAAAACACAGAGGCATGAGGAGGGCAGACACAAGAAAGAGTAGATGAGGACAGTAACAAGCGTTGAACCGAGCTACGGGCGTCCTTTATTTCAAACTCTGAAAAGGCCCAAGAGGAAATAAATACAACTTTGTCACTTCCTACTTCCTCCTCTCCTATCAGATAATGATCTTGTTTTTTTTTGTTTTTACTTTACTGGTCAAACACCACCATTTCAAGTTTGTAGAGTGCTGATCCATCACTCAAGCGGGGAAAACAAAACATGTGGATCCAGATGAGTCACATGATACAGTTGAGGCTACACTTTGACTGGTCATAAGATTCACATTCCATCATCACCACCTTTTCATTTCATCTCATACACATTCACAAAAATAGGAAGTTAGAGGCAATGCTAACAGGACCAGTAGTTCATGTTCTGACCAGCCTTCATCAGACATGTAAGAATTCGGATTTGAGAGATGTTCGTGGTGTTCATGTGGTTTGTGTAAGTGCATGTTTACTCATCAGATGATTTCACACATGATTACATACTGCACAGCAAGCTTTGCATGGGTCAAAAAGACCACAATTCGTCTCCAGAGGCACATGACTGACCATAAGGTGAAATGTCCATAAACTAATTTGGTGGTGGAAAGAATTTATCCCACAAAAACGACAAGATGAATGCAGTCAATAACAATAATTACACACAACAAACTAACCCTCGCCGTGGTTCCTGTTTGCTTTGTGACTGCCTAAACACCCTCTTTGGCCAAAAGCGCACTTCCTTCACTTGTCAACAACATTGCTGCGTAGGTGGTTCCCACATTATTTCGATTAGAGAAACAATATTTTCTGTTTTCGGTTTTTCTGTGTTTGTGGTGCTAATGCGTAAATATTTAATATTGTGTGTGTTGTATAAGTATTCAACTGATGTACATCTGTCCTTTTTTTCTGTTCTTTGTATTTGACCGTGGTGACGCACAAATTTCCCCTTCATGGGATAAAGTTCTAATCTAAAATGTATAACTTGTACTTAAGAAATAGACTTTATTGTCATTACACACACACACACACACACACAATGAATCTGGTAACAAAATGTCGTAGATTGGCAGCTGATAACCCAAAATAAATATGGAAAATAGAAAAGTGCAGTTGCTGAAATGAATCCAAATCCATGAGTGTCTGCAGTGTAGATGTGACAACACACACAGTCAATATAAATCAGAAATAAGATGGTCACTTACCCAGAAGACGAAGTTGAAGAAGAAGATCAGGTACTTGATACATTTCATCCCCCCCTCTACAGCCATGTCCGATTTGGATTAATTTCCTAAACACAAAAACAAAAAACATTTCCCTGTCAGGTCAACGAAGACACAAATCTGTCAGTGTTTTACAGTATACAGACCATATCATGCCACACACACCCACGTCAACACAACTACCTGCTACTTTGTGTTGACAGTCAGAAAAGTGACAGTATTGTACAGCAATTATCAAAAAATGACGGATTGAGTATTTAAATCAAATCAGTGCGGTGTAATCGTATCTCCATGGAAAAAGCCGGTATTGATGGAGCTCATCCATCCGACAGCACCGTTAATCAAAGCGAACAACATCCGCATTGTCGAAGGCGAAATAATAAGTCAAACCCGAGAGCTTAATCTGGTTGCGTTAATTAAAAGTAAAAACAAGATAAAGACAAAAAAGAAAAAACAGCGACTCCGTTTGCGCAAACTGTCCTTAAATTAAATCATACAACAACCACCTGAGGCCACTTTGAAAACAAATTACTCGTGAAAAAAAAACGGTCGCTGCTTTTCAACAAGGGGTTGAAAATTCGTCGTGTCGGTGTGTCGTTGAGGCCAACCTTCGTGGAGAGAAGTCTTGAGAGCAATGCGATGAAAGTCGAAAACTCGACCAACTGTTGATGAAGACCAGACCAAATTCTTTCACCGTCAGTAGTCCCTCCTCCTGAGTCAACTCCCTCACTTGAACGCACCGACCGTGAAAAGTACCACTAAAAACAGAGGAGATACATTCATGGTTCGCTCGGTAAAAACCAGCACTCTTGACATAAACCAATAACACCAAAATGTTCAATACGATCTCAAATAGACCCATAAAATTACAAAATACAATTTCTCTTGATATGACATGAAGTGAATATATTATACAAATGTTTACATGAACATGGAATTTCTAAAGGAAAATTGCGAGTTTTAGCAGCTTACCTTATATAACACTAAACACCTAAATGTAGAATACGATCTCAAGTGGGCCAGTAAAATTATGACAAAAAACACATACATTATACCATAAATGTAATGTCCAAACTTTTATGTTTGAGTGAAAATATTAAAATATACAAATGTTTACAACGACAATATTAACAGCTTATCGTTAACACTAATTTAAACACCAAAATGTTCAATACGACCTTAAGTGGGTCGGTAAAACTTCAAAAACATAAATGCTAATAATGTTAAAGCAAAGTTTTCTGTTTTGGGGCAAAAATATTAAATGAAAATCAAATGAAAATAACAGCTAATCATTAACACACGCGCAACTTAGACGTGGCGGTGCATCTACAAATACAAAACATTTAGTAATAAAACATAAAATCTATATATTAAAAATCAAAAGACCTGTGTGTGTGTACATATATGTAACGGAATATCCGGACAGTTCCTTTTGGGGATCAGGCTGGCGAAAACGGAAAAGTTGATACGACCAATAATTTAGGAGATATTCATAATTTTGGTTCATAATATCCTTACACGTTGAATTATAACCCCTTTTACACAGCACGTCTGGTCCGGGAATATATTTCACCTAAATTTAATGGTGGTGAACGGGTGGGAGCGCCATCTCACCTCTTGTCTGGGATCTCTGAGCACAAATGCAGTCACATCACAAAATCGTCCCTGAAGTGGGTGACTTAGCAACAGATAAACAAGAGGGCCCGTTGCCATGGTGGGTGTCAAATTTCGTGTGCAGAAACAGACTTCTCAACTGAGAGGTTATTCAACTGAAAATGCCAGTGGGTTACTTAGCAACACACACAAACAATAGGAACAAATTTTCATGGTGTCGTATTTCAAGTGCAGAAGCAGCCTGAGAGGTTATTCAATTGAAAACAACACTGCAGCTCACCTCATCACTGAAGTTGGGTACCTAGCAACAGATATACAAAAGGGTCACTTTGCCATGGTGAGAAATGTTATGGGCAGGAACAGATAGCTTATTTAAACTGAAAATATCAATGTAAAAGAATTGATATACCTTTAATAGTCCCGTGAGGGGAAATTGCAGGTACAACAGCATAACACAAAGAGTAGAAAAAAAATACAACAGATATACAACACATTTAATTCTTATTCCCTATTCAAGGAGGGCCATTTATTTAATATATAAATGGCCCTCCTTGTATATTCAAGGGTATCCGGACAGAACCCACACAGACAAGGGGAGAACATGCAAACACCACACTGAATGCACCAGTGTCTCGTCCTGTTTGTTTTATGTTTTAATACAAAATTGCACCAAATAGATGTACTAAAAATATCTTAAATACAAAGAGGCCGTTTATGGAACATGAAAAGAAATGACTGATAATAAATCTCATGTGGATGTAGTGATCCAAGCTTGACCTCTCTATTTTATTTAGCTGTGATAAAAATAATTGTATTCCTGCAATGAACTGGTGACTCGTTCAGGGTTACTTACCCCCACCATCCTGTGACCCCCGTGACTCCTGGAAAGTCACTTTAGCAGGTTCAGGAAATGAATGAATGAACAACTAATTATGGTCATCTTATATAACTGCAATGTATAATGATTGTGTCAGACTGTGGTTAAAAACAGGGCCAGCTCATTTACCTATATGTCCATCGACAACACTTGAAGCAATGATAATAAATATTTAGATTTATTAATATATTTATTTATGCTAATGAATATGAATATTTAATAAATATATTAAGGATTCACTACAAAAAGTACAAAAGAACATAAATTCCTCACACTGAAAGAGAGAAGAAGCCAATTTCAACACCCCTAGACAAATGTAACATGAACGTGACAAAAAAAGGCCAATTCTGGGACTTTTCAAAGAGGGGAGATATAAAAAAATTTAATGAAACAATGAAAATCAAATAACCCTGCGATGAACTGGCGACTTGTCCAGGGTCCCCGACCCCTTGCCTTCACCCTGAGTAGCTGGGATAGGCTACAGTGACCCCCGTGACCCTGCAAAGGATTCAGCGGGTTGGAAGATGAATGAAGGAATGAATGAAATATATATAATTTCTCACACCTTTTTAAGGAGAGAATATAAATATTTACACATCATATCACAGTTCATTTAAACATCACATGACAGTTATATAAAAAAAGAAAACCCTAGGGATCAGGGATGTTTTAAAAATGAGTCTCTATACTGAGTTTCCTGGTAACAAACCTAATTCCTCAGATGCTTCCTCTTTTGCAAATTGGGTAACACCCAGATACACGACACACTGTGTCCTTGAACAATATTTACTGACAATTCCATCCTGAACAAAAGGAAAACTGACAGTGGCTAAATAGGGAATTTGTCCTCCTCACTTCCCAAGCAGCAACACTCCATGATCAAACTAAGTTGAACTCATTAGAATCTATGAAACAGAGTGGTCCAATCAAGATTGTTTCCTTTCGTTTGTCACCTGCCTGGAACTGACAACATTATTTCACTCCAAATTGAACTGTTATGTTTGTCAAGCATTTAGTAACGATCACAAAACCTCATGCAAACCATATTTACATAATGTGAGAGCAGTTTCTTCCAGGCTGTTTATAATGAAATCACCTCAGCCTAACGCTAAAAATGTATTAAATAAGAATATTATCTCTCTGCTTTCAGAGCATTCCCTCCCATTTCTGAGGTTAAAGGTCAAATATAGCAGAAAAATATTTTGGTATGAGTTTTACTCATGTAAAAACATATAAAAAAAGAAACACCCTGGGCTTAAGTGTCAGCGGATGGTAAATGGTAAATGGATTGCACATACATAGAGCTTACATCATATGTGCCCAAAGCGCTTTACATTGGTGTCACATTCACCCATTCACACGCATACCAGTGGACGGCTGCTGCCATGCAAGGCGCTGCCAAGCTCCACTGGTTCAGTGTCTTGCTCAAGGACACTTCGACATATGGACAGTCGGAGCCAGGATTCGACCCGCTCTACCAACTGAGCCACAGCCGCCCTTGGTGGTGATGGTGATTAAGATAAGATTTTAATGTTGTCACTGTCTGATCACTCATGAGTGTGGATGACACAAGTGGAACTTTAGACAATTACAACACATTTTGATCGTCAGTGTCAAGGTTTAGTCGTGTGGTTATGTAAGTGTGAAGGTCAGTGTGATCAGGGATCGATGTTTAAACATTTACTGTAAGGCAGATTGGAGGTCAACATCATTTTAGCCAACATTTGCATATAATTGCAGTAGTAAAGTTTATCCTCAATACTGTCCACAAGAGGGTGCATGTGTAGACTGTTTATAAGAGGAACTGCACTTAAATGTGTGACCGTGCTTTTCTTCACATAAAACATCAAAATATCAACTTTAAAATGGCTCCATACAGCGATGATGATCTGTGTCTGTGCTGTCGTTCCTTTACTTTTAATTTTAATGTAATTTGATGGAGAATTTCTAAACAGAGCATGAGTCCTGGTGCAGTAGTTTTCTCTGTCATATAGCCTATAGTTGTGACCCACTTTACAAACCCAAGCTAAGGTGTGACAATGTCTGTTTCTTGATCTTGTTGCAATCAATCTGTTCTTTTCTTTATCTATATTTTTATTTTGATAGTATAAGGACTTGTGTGTGTCTTGTGTGTGCTGTTGTAACTTGAAATTTCCCCGAGTGGGACAAATAAAGGTATATTTAATCAAATCAGATCTAATCTAATCTAATCTATTAAAATTACAAGAAGAGACATATATTATGAGATTTTTCTGTGAAATATGCTAATTTTTTCACTTTGAATTTAGGGCACATGCCTAAATACAAAGTGACTGGACAAAACAAATATCTCCTATTCCTAAATATACAAATGAAGTGTACATTGCATCCCTAAAACACTGTCTTGGTTTGAAGTGGTCCACTTCATACCTGACGGACTGAACCTTTTCTGTTGTTTTGGGGAACTGCATATCATCCTCTGCCTCCATAACATGTGGTGTCCCTAACAGTGCAAGTCTAGGCTCTCTTTTTTACTCACTGTACATGTGATTGCTTAGCTCAATTCCAAATTTTGGCATTGTAATGGCCAGTTTACTGAACACATCAGTCGGCAGCCCAGAACCTCCATCTTTCTTCATAACCCTAAATCTTACACAGTAGTGCTTGACCTCAATAATGGTTTATATAAAGAAACAATGGAATATCATTAGTCATATAAGTCTTTGGCTGCTTCCATATCTCATATTTACTCACCCCGCCAATGACAAACTGCAGCCACCTCCTCTGTACACAGTTTGGATCCATCTGGGCAGCAGCACTTAATCACATTTTTGACGGACCAAATTTGTTGTTGTAAGTTTTTGTGGTACTTTTAAACTATGTTGACTTAATATTTGCTGTCACATCCACTTGTCCTGCAGGTTTAGAAAGTTGCTTTATCTCAAAAGACCAGTTACATGAATAGAAAAAGGGATGGTCCTGAAGGAGGAATACTGCAAACTGATCGATCTGCTTTGTAGTGACCATGGTAATTTATTTTCAGGCTTTCAATACAAATGATAAAACAAGTCAACATGAATAGCTTACTGTGACCATCAAATTAAACCACATCAACCATATATGTGACAAAAATATATATGTCACATTGACACATGTGTCATATACAGTACATATATGTCAGTGTGACATATTTTTCAAATTTTTGTCAGTCCATGACAATGATTTGTTTCATTTAAGTGAGCATTACTTTAACTTATACCTAAATTATCATTTTTTTTGATAAGTCTTAAAACAACTGAACAAGAACCTATAGATAAAAAACTTTATTGATCCTTTGCAGCAAATAATTGATTACAGCAGCAAGGGAAATTAAAACAACAACACACTGACAATATCAACAAGAGACAACCAACACTGGAGACAGAAATAAGTAATAAAAATACAGGAAATAGTTAATGCAGTAAAAATGAAAATCAGAATAAGATTAAAACACATGCAAGCAGCACACAATTATTTATTACTCATCAATATGAAAGAGGGTGATGGCAGCTGGACGTCCTGCTGCGGTTCACCCACCCGCAGCGCACACACACAACACACACAACGTCCGCGATTGATGACGAGTAAGCTGTGACTCTGTGATTGGTTGAACGACGTGTAACTCATATGGAGGAAGAGGCGGGACTAAACGGCCTCTCTGTCGTCAGTTATCATGGCGGGACCCATGAAAAGCACCAACGGTTTTTGTTCGGTAGTGGCAAATGTACTTATTTTCACGGTTGCGCTTCTGTCTTTACCTCCACCCTCACACGAATCAGCGGGTAAGTAGCAGTATTAAGTAGTATGAATGTAACGCGGGAGATGAAAATTTGAAAGAAAATACAAGTAAATTCTCATGCTAACTGGTGTTAGCTTGAGTTAGCAACTGTATTCCAAGACAAATTAACAACGTTAGATGTAATACCCTGCAACAAAACTCCCACTACGAAACACCTTGCATTCACACTAATGAACTTTTTAAATAGGGCCTATTTTGTATCTACATTACAACAAATTACATCAACATTATGTGAGACTTTCTGACTTCGGCAAAGTTGGCACGATATTCATAGCAAAGGGATCGTCTGCAAATTGCAAAACCGCTGCAACAGCGAAGAGAGACACAACACAGATATTCAATAACTTCACTTTTAGACACTGTAGTGTCACCAGAATCACTGCAGCCTTCAACTGGCTCCTGTTGGTAATACTACAGTAGTTAGTTTGATGCTAAAAATAGCTTTAGTAGTTTTAACGATTTTTTAAAAAATATCAATAATAGTAAAATTCAATAACCATGTATATGCACTGTAGGAGAATGAAACTTTGACAGAGCCATCATGTGACTCCTGCTGGTCATACTACACCTCTTGGTTTGGTGATAAAATAGTGTTAGGAATTTTAAGGATTTTTTAATCAATAATTATGAAATTCAATAAAATTCAATAATTTCAGATAAATGCACTGTAGGAGAATGAAACTTTGTTCACTTGTCATCTGACTCCTGCTGGTCATACTACACCTCTTGGTTTGATGCTAAAATCGTGTTAGGAATTTTAAGGATTTTTTAATCAAAACTGATAAAATAAAAAAAAAATCAATAACTTCAGGTTTATGCACTGTAGGAGAATGAAACTTTGTCAGAGCCATCAGCTGACTCCTGGTCATACTACACCTCCTGGTTTGATTGACACTGAAATAGTTAGGAACTTTAAGGATTTTTTTAATCAATACTGATAAAATTCAGTAAAATTCAATAACTTCATTTTTATGCACTGTAGAAGAATAAAACTTTTATAAAACTGAGCTTGTAGTACATTGTCTGTGTTACAACGATGGGATAGAGGTATTGTTTATATTTTTACAATGTATCACCAATGGGTTATTGATTCCGTAAGTCCGAATCTGTGAATATCGTGCCAACTTTACCGAACTATACTTCTGTACAAGATTTTCATTGATCACTTTTCCAAAGTCGAAGATGTTTTTTTTCAACAGGTTTTTCTTGTTTCCACATGATTATGAGTGTCATAGACGCATACCCCACCCACATGGGGAAAACAGATCATGACATGCAAATGATTATTACCAAGTTCAGAACTGAAAAATATCTTGGGGCTAAGTATGAATGCCTGCAGCAAGGGTGTTAATAAATCACGTTTATAGTTGTTTAAGAGGAATAGAAGCTGTAAGTACATATCTGAATATTAAGTCATGAATGTAAATACTTGCAGGTTTTATATATGACTGAGTTGTGTAAATGACTTGTGTAGTGACATGACCTCAGCCATAAATTGCCCTTGATTAAGTAAAAAAAAAAAGAAACATCATGCAATAGCCTCTTGTTATAACATGTCTCTGCATATGAACCTTAGGTAACAAGCCTCCTGTTATTGATCTCCACGATGGTGAGGTGGAGGTTTTCTCAGGGCCCAAAAGTTTCTGTTACCAAAACACCATAGTACCAGACTGGAAATATACCTGGACCAGAATTCAGGTAATATCCCAGCAGATGATCTATTGTGTTAACTCATCTCCAAACACAAAAATTAGCAGGTGGGCCGTATGTAGGGTCTGTGCTAAGTATAATAGTATATAAGGTTATTATTATTATTTCACAGATCAGAGTTTCAAGTTCAAAGGTGTTCAAGGTGCAGATTGTGGATGATGAAGAGCGACTGGAGGAGCTGGAACGCTTCAGTTTCTGGGGTTGGTTTCAGAGCTGGTTACGAGAACGGCACAATGAAACTGCCATTAATGTCAATCTGTTCAGTGAGAAGACGTGCTTCCGGGTCGACCCCACTGATAAAACTCAGTACACTGTCAAATCTCTACGCAGTAAGTTCAAAACATTACCATCTCACCTCACATCAAGGTTTGACATGTCTCACACAACGTTGTATTTTTTACATTTTTTTTTACAGAGTTTGATATTTACTTCTTTCTGGTCTCCGTCTCTGGGGCATTGTTGTTCATCTTTGCAGACTCACTTAGCAGGTAATTTTTTCTCATTTATCTCCAACCATTGGAATTAAATATAGTAACGATATATTATCTAATATCAATTTTTCCATCATGTGAAGGAGTCAACTTTTCTGCTACTCTGCTGGAACAGGCATTGGAATGGTGGCCTCCCTCATCATTCTCTTTTTTGTGTTGGCCCGCCTGTTGCCAAAGGTAACATCCATAAATGTGCCCAGTTTTAAAGTTGAAATGATCATGCCAATATAGAATGTTGTAACTTTTATATGTGCTTCTCCTACAGAAAAGCCCTTTTTATGTGCTGATAGTAGGTGGCTGGTCGTTCTCTCTTTATGCCATCCAGCTTGTCTGCAGGAATATACAGATGATTCTGCGAGAACACTGGCATCTGGCATTAGGTAACAATTCAGTAACTCTCTCCTTCCAAAAAAAACAAAAAAACTGAATTCTTTCCACACAGTCTTCATTCTAACATAGTCTCACAAAATCACCGACAAAGTTGTGTAAGAACTCAGACCAGTCTTTGTTTCTGCTGGACTTTGATGATGAGTCTTTTTGGCTTTTTCCTTTCCAGGGTTGCCACAGCGAATCCAATTTCCATATTTTGATTCAAACTGTTAATATGACTGATAACATTGGATGCAGCAGATGTTTTTTTTGTTATCTTGAATAGATAAACCACCATATTCTACTTTATTCCTATTTCAAGCTTTGAGATCGACTTTAATCATGCGTCTGTCTTTTCCTCAGGTTACGTTGCAGTGGTAGGATTCATCAGTTTTGCGGTGTGTTACCGATATGGTCCTCTGGTGAATGAGAGGAGCATTAACATCTTGACGTGGACTCTGCAGCTGTTTAGTCTGCTACTGATCTACGCAGGGATTCAAATACGAGAAGTAGCATTTGCCATCATCATAGCTGCAGTGGTGACCAAACATCTGGAATATCCAGTGACTCTGGCCCTAGTTTCATGGAGGTGGGTATTTAATACCAGCAGAAGGGGGCGTAATAGTACAACTCAAGTGTAAACCACACACGCTAAAAACAGTCCGTGGTGTGAAAAGAGGTTTGGTTCGAATATAATGAAGTTTCTTAAGCAACTGTCATCTTTGTTTTTATGCCTTTTAGATTAAAAGTCTCAATGCTGGTACTGTGTTGTGACTGTCCATTCATAGGACTAGTACTTGTATTCTTTCTATTTAACAGATTTTAACTAAACCCTTGTGCAGGAAGATGAGAAGATTTTTTCACTGGAAGCCAGAGCCGCGGCGACTTTTGACGGAAGAAGAATATCAGCAGGAGGCAGAGATTGAGACACGACGTGCCTTGGAAGAGTTGAGGAAGGTCTGTAACAGCCCGGACTTCAGCCCGTGGAAGACCGTATCCAGGCTTCAATCCCCAAAAAGGTGACACGTTATCATTCAATTTTCTGTTTTGTAGCAATGATTTATACATTACCTCATTTATTAAATATACACCAGAATATCTAAATAAAAGAGCAGACCTTTATACAGCAGTGGCAGCGAGGGAGTTTTGTTTTATTGTATTTTATTTCATTTTATTTTATTTGAGTTGTAGTGTGCAACTTTATCACTAGGTGTCACTAAATACATGCACAACCTTTTAAAAGTATGTTGCCTTATTTCTCTTTTAAATTCTATCCATAGCATGTTTATTAGCCAAATTAACTTGCAAAAGAAAACAAGGTATCTAAGATTGACAAATTAGATTCCTTTATTCGTCCCACTCAGGGAAATTTGCAATCCAATATTTTACAGTATTTAATAACTGATTCTATGTTTTAGTTGTACATGAAGTAGAGCTATAGTTTTCGCACATCAAACAAGGTAGGTGCGTAGCACAAAGGCAAAGGTGCCCAGTGTAAAAATGAAGAAGAAAGTCCCGCACACCACTAATCCTTGCAAAAGAAACTATTTATTCGAGCAACGTTTCAACCACAGCAAGGTCTTCCTCAGGAAAATTGTATCACTGGGGTAAAGACCCCCCTTAAATAGCCCGGGTGTGGCAGGCACCCAGAGGTGCCAGGTCCTATAGGCTAAGGCAAAACAAAGGCTAAATTGAACATAGAATCTGTGTAATCGATACAAATCTGATGCCTATCAGTACACAGCATTGACAATCCAATATTAAAAAAATATAAAGGGATCAAAAAAAAAAGATGTCTGTAGTCTTGAGCAACTGAATACAGTCAACAGGTATACTCAAGTCCACCTGAAATACTGTATACACAAACCCCAAGAGCACAACACTGTAAATGACCCCAAAGTGAAACAACTGTCGAGGACACGGTAATCAATATTTCTTCAAAAGAACTGTCCAATGATCAGTAGTCTCTTCTACAAAAAGGACTGTCGTTTATTCCTCACAACAGAGTACAGTCAAACCTCGGTTCCCGGCCATAATTGGTTCAGGAAGCTTGGTCGACTACCGAATTAATTTTCCCCATTTAAAAAATAGAAATAGAATTTAATTCGTTCTTGAGTGTGAAATTGCTTCCCATTTTATAATCATAACGTTATTTAAACATCC
>JAPTHA010000027.1:5593822-5616484 GCA_029814585.1 Gymnapogon annona
GTCAGGGTGGGTGTGAGGGTTAACAGAATGGTTTTGATTCAGCCGAGGTTTTTCCGATGTCAAGGGCAGTGTGTCCGCGGAGGCCGTTGGGGCAGCCCGTTGTGATGAGCGGCTCGGTCTGGGTGGGCGGGGCCTCTCGAGTTGTTGGAGTGCTGCGATGAAGGACCGGAATAGCCACCGTCACTCTGGTTACGGTAATTGCCGCGGCCGGCGCTCCTGTCATGGTAGGAGCCCCCGTTATACCGCTGGCCACCTGAATGGTAGCCCTGTCCCTGGAAAGTACGCCTGTTACCCTGGAAAATCTGAGGAGGAGGAGGAGAAGAGGGTCCGTCAGAGCCGGTATCGATGGACTCCACACACACACAAACACACACAGATTAAACCGGTCCATGGGTGTCAGCTGCTGTACAGACAATGTATTGATGGACTGGCCTTTAAAGTGGTCAAACACCACCAAATAAAATGTAAGACCGGCATGAAAACTGGCATTGTGTATATATACTAATAAAGGTGAATTCATCATGTATAACTTTATTAACAGCGCAACATCTCGCCAACAACATGAGTAACAGACTCAGTTTTACTTTGAGCAAAGAAACTTTAAAAGACATTTGTTTTTCATTCATTTTTCCAGCTTGGAGATTTCCTATTCAGCGCTAATGTATTATGTGTTACCGGTTAGAACAGCCGTTTCAAGAAGTTAACGGAAACATATACGCCTGAGGCAGCATCTTGACATGGATCAAGACTGAGTCACTGACAGATGCAGCAGAGAAAATCCAACCGTTCAGGATCCAGCAATGGATAAAACAGAAATGGTGGGAGTTATTTATTCTTTCTGTGCGTCCCAGTACCAACTGATCTCTGAGGGCTGGGGACCACTGATGTACAGGACCAGCAGTTGGACCAACCGCAACGCCACCGTGGCAACAGCTCAGGGCACATATATACATACTTGGGTTTTGGGATGTACGTCTCAAGTGATCCATACAATTGGTAATTGATACACAAATAAACAAGCTCATCTACAGTCCAGCACAAGGACTCATTCAACAGGATGCTTTTATAACATTCATTGGTACGTTTACACGTGTGGATGGAACACAACAGCTTTAAGAGGGAATGTTCTTACTCGTTACTCCCGGTATGTGTTGAATTAAGTGTGTGACAGCCTGGACCCCTCAGTTTTTTATTGGCAAAACAGTTGAGTTTCTAAGCGCTTATAATGTACACATGCATTCTGTAATTGTACAAAGTGCAGCGGGAGGAGGTCTGCTGTCCAACAACAACACAACTTTCATGTCTTGTCACATCCACCAGTGACACAAAACATGTACTGATCTAAAATGCTGACAATAATCCTATAAAAACGTGCAGAGAGTGGATGTAAAATGTAATTTGAACATCCAAAGAGGTCCAATCTGATGACAGTCTGTTAAGTTAGTGACACATTTTGCTTAAAAAAAAACTAAACAAAAACAACTTAACTACCCCGAACAATCTTTTATGAACTTTGACACAATCAGTGAATTAAATATGGAAATATACCCAATTTTTACTGTGAAAACACTAAATATAGAGGATAATATTATAATAAATGTCAATACATGACTTGAGATTATTTAAATACAGAGAAAAAAACTATTTTGGAACTGTCACATAAGTAGCGCTGGGTCTTTATGGGTTAAAACATTTTAATATGATGGCGTTCTGAAGTTTGTTTCTAAAGTGAAGTGTATGAGATGGAGTCAAACATCTGAGTGGCCCAGAGACTGTTCAGGGTCTGAATACAGCCACAGTTCTGATCATGGGCTTCAACAGGGCTTCAGTGTCCGGAATGCTGCTGCCGTTCACACTGACCTGTTTTGTTGGTGGGGGGCGGTTTTCACTGGGGGTGCTTTGGGTCTGGGTGGGTGGAGGGGTTTCCAGCTGACTCGGGCTGGTGACAGAGGAGGACGTGGAGCTACAACGGGACCGGTTGGAGTAGCCGGTACGAGGATGGTAAACTGGAAAAGACAAGTCGCATGGAGATCCAGAAAAACGTCAACATGTGGCTCTCTGTGACTCATGCAGTTCACTTTTTTATGTGTTCTTTTTTGTCGTGTTTTTGTTTAGTTCCTTTGCGTTTTGTCTGTTGTCTCTGATCCTCTCATTGCGGGTTGGGAATCTCATCTTGTAGTGTATGAACGTTAACTGTAATATTGTCTAATGGAAAATAAAAATAAAATGTTACCAAAAAAAAAAGAAGATCCAGAACAAACCTTTCAAATTAGACATAGTTTTATCTAAAGAGGAAAATGATACATTTCAGGAGTTCCACAAGTTACATTTTGGCCTTTTTCAGATCATTAGTTACTTTCTGTGGCAGCTTAATGCTTTTAGGATTTTTATATGTTGTAAGTTGCAAGTGATTTTTCTTAATGACTTTTACAAGTTGTTAATTTGAGTGCTTTCCTGCTCACTGCATTTATTATTTTTGTAATATTTGACAAAGCACTTCATTTGCTGTTCTCATGACAGACCGTCATCTAAAATGTACTTGGTAACAATTTTAACGTATTAGTGGTAGAAGTATCTGTTGTTTATGAAACTTCACACACATCAGGGGTTGTAACCAAGTCATGGTTGGAGCCCAATGTCACTTATCCGTTCAATGGGTCACTTAGAGCATTTCTGGTTTTTTTTTTATTACAATCAGTCAAACTCTTCATAGAAACGCTTCACCCTATAAACAGTAGAACTCCCAATTCACTCTACTCTGAGTTCTATGTCAAAATCACCGGATGTCATTTTAAAGCCTAAAGGTTTGACCAGCAGAAACATATTTACTAAGCTCAAAGTCCTGTGATCTGAGCTTTGCATTTTTATGTTGACAATAATTTGAAGGATAAAACACCTGAATTGCACACAGTACCTGATCCGAATGCTGAGATGCTCGTCTTCATTGGCTCTAGATCAAATGTAAACCTTACAGCTTTCCCAAGGTCCTCATCATATTTACGTTCACTCACAAAGTGCTGAAAAATGGAGATCATTAGGCTTCAAAACAGACACATGTACTCAAGTTTCTACTGTTCAATTTGATTATAATGGCACCATAAGAATGCAGCCCAATTTGACTGTGACAAAAAAAATTGGGAGATAAAAAATACTCAAGGGTTAACATAATGACAATAGTTTGGCCAGAAAAAGCAGCTCATCGTCCAACATCATCCCTACATTCTGGAAATACATTGACTATCTACTGTCACCTTTGAAATTAATCTTTCACTTCATTAGAAACCACATATCTGTTTAAGTACTGAACTGATTACACTTGCATCACTGCGCAAACTCAAACAATGAACTGAATATCAATTATAAAAAACCCAACACGACTCAGTTTATGCACCTGCAACCATCAGAAACACTTTGTCGACAATAACCACTTGAAATCAAAATAACTTGATCTTTGTCCAAATGAGTTCAAGGCTGATGAGGTCAATGTTGGTGCTCAGTATGGGGCACATACCTTGATGTCTGCACGCAGCTCAGTCAGCTGCTCCTCAGACATGGACGCAGACTGATCCGTCAGCCGTCTGAGCTCCTCGGCCCGCTTCTGTCGGGCATCTAATATCATCACTGAAACACAGCACAGGCTTTATCATATTTCATACCAGGTGAATGAATGTAACCCTTGGCTCACAACAATACACACATTCTATACCTACTATGAATCATAAAACTTCTGAGTAAAGATTAGTATAATTAGCCACTTTTACAATTTAGTTGAACAGTCAATCACAAGAAAAATGTTCATAAGCAGGACTTTGTATTAATTAAGCTAAGACTTGGTGGAAGGGTAGAGTATCATACATGGACCAGATCATCTGTTCCTTTTCAGGCATCTGACTGAACAGGTACACACACATTCTACTTTCATTTCCCTTGAAAACCAACTAAGTTGCGATTCTACCGTAGCTGTTTGCAATGACAATCCTAAGTACAAAGTACAGCTGACAAAGCGGTAAAGTTTAACATGGGTCAAAGATTATGACATTTTTAAAAGATACACGTTATGCAAAGTGAAGGCATTAAGTGGCGTCAAAGCATACAGAACACATTAGTTAAAGGCCCCAGAGCCAGTTGGTTTAAGAACACAGTGTTGTATTATTCATCAAAACACACTGCGTGTTGAGTCTGCACTGTGGACAAAAGTGGCATATCTACATCTATGAGGTTTTCCTGCATCACACAAAACCAAGCTGAGCTTACTTTATGTCAGATAATGGTCAACAATAAAACTGAGGTGATGGAATCTGAAACTCAAGACCCATTCACACATATATATATATATATATATATATATACACACAACAAATGGCCTAAGCTGATGGTGATATTATTTGTTTGTCATTTATTCTCTATTTTGTGGAATGAAAAAGCTTTTATTTTTTAAATCAACGTGACATGACCAAAAATGTAGCTTCATCTATAACATTAGATGAACATCACCAGTAATGAAATGACATCTATTTGCACAAAGCCCTCAATCACAAATAACTGTCTTGGCCAATATCTGCATCTGTACATCCTTATCTAAGCAGTTCAATATATTTAGGCCCAGTTCCAGGACCACAGATTCACAACAAGATAAAACCTTGTCATGACTTCCTAAGTGCTGACCCAGTTCAGACCAACACAATGAGACAACACAGTGTATCAGTGGTAAAATACCCTATCCTTCCATTGTAACTGTCAGCGACAGTATCAATGCTACTTGTAGCTAACTGAAATATGAAGGAGTCTAATTGCACTGAATTATTTATGACAACAGCATTTTTGGTATCAATGAAACAGTGAACACATAATGAACAAGAAAGTCAATAATTTTTCCTTTTTATTCTCATAGGAATTGCATAATGACGAGGAGTTGGTGTCACCTCTAATCACAATCATAATGCTGGAAGGTCTCTGAATATCTGTCTCTGTGTGTGTATGTGTGACCATTCTGAGAAATACAGGCTTATTTTACTGGACAATTTGGTACCTACAATTGAGGAATAGTCCCATCTACACATGAAAGGTATTTTCTCCTTAAAATTGGCTTTTTTTAAACTTTGGAGGAACCAATTTCATCTCTGTTCATTCATTTTGCCCAGTTTGTCCAAGTTATTAGCGTTGCAGGTCTAGAACGCACCAGTAAGCACATAAACGCAAACTATTGAGACGGCGTTACGCCAGTGGAAGTGTTGATAATAATACTGCGCTTCATGGTAATGTGAGCTCCTGCACATAAATGCAGAGGAAAAACATCCTCTATATAACACAACGTCCTGAAAGCAGCCACTGGAGATGTGACAAGTTGAAACAGGTCAGTTGACACCGCTGCTACCGTTACCTGCAACTTTCTGAATGGTTTCATGGTCTGAACTGGGCTTTAGAACACACACCAGAGTGTGTAAATCATTGTCCGGGTGTCTAATATGGTACGCAGACATCCACAACAACACGGCTGGCTCAGATGATTATATCCGAGTCTGTGTCCATCAGTGTTGTCGACATCTTTGGTTAAACTGACATTAATCAATCATTGTTGAGTTCTAGTGCCCTGTCTCGTGTTACCATCAAAGCAAAGCTGTTGATTCAAAGGGAATACAGGAAGGAGATAGTGAAGTGACGGGAAAAGTTTTGAGGAAAGCTGGCTTTTGTAATGTCGAAGAAGTACTACATTTCCTTTGGTTTCCTCTCAATTCCCCACACACCTCGCACAAAGACAGCTTTGAGTCTCCCTTGACACCTGACACTATTCACTTTTTCCAGACCTGGAACACACAACACTCTACACTGAGAGGACAGAAAAAGAGAGAATGGCCTACTTGTAGAAAATATGCAGTCTTGCTCCGTCATGTTGTGCGCACACATATACACAAGTATGCTCTAGGTATAGCACTACCCTGAGGGCACCACTGCAGTTTTGGAGAAACTGGGACTTGCTGTTCCACAACAATCTCTTTTACTACCTTTCCAGTAGTGATTTAGGTCAGATTCTATGAGCCCTTGAGTCAGGTGATCATATTATGTAAAGAATACTAGTGGCTTGCGGGTGGTATTTGCTTTGGTTTGATTAATGTACTTGAAAATACAGTACTTACTGGCCTCTGCTTTCACTTTGTCCATCTCTCCGAGTAGAGTCACTTCTCTGTCCATTAAACTAGAAGCAAAAGACAAGATGGTTAAGTTTTCATTCAAGTCTCAACTAAACCAAAAACCAAAATTAATTGTGAACTCTGCCCAACCCTTACAAAACAATTTTTAGAATACCAAAAATTGTTAAATGAATAAAGAATTTCAGCAGCTTCACTGAATGAGAAAGTGCGAAATACTGAGGGCTACAGGTTACATTAATCATAAACACACATAGCAGGTTAATACATACATAAAATGTTACCAAGGTACAGAGACCCAGACAGAGTTGATAAATGAAAGAGTGTGAAGATGTGAAACAAAGATCTGGTTTGCAGATGCAGTGGAAATCTTTTTTAGCTAACATTACCTACTATGCCATGCAGTTTCATCAGTTACAGGTAGCCACTTAATTATCCTGTAGGGAAATTCCATCTCTGCATTTTGCACAACCCAATACATTCTACATCTAGCATTAACATCAACTTCAGATCATCAGTACCATCCTCACTGGAACTAACAGGAGACATAGCTTATGTTGGCGTGTTAGTCATAATGGGGTTTGATTCCTCGACAAACCTAGAACCTTCTAGTTGTGAGGCCGAAGTTTCAAACACTACACCCACTGTGATAAAAGCACTGTGACTCATCAACTTCCTCTCTTTAAAATCACTTGTAAAGTGGAAGAGTGACAACTGGATGTGATTTGTGGACTCTGGGACAGTAATGCAGAACACACAGTAATGAACAGAAGAGGAACCAGAAACAGTAAATGACATCAGCTTAACAACTGGATCAGCTCTTCAACAAATTCGGTAGCTCTAAATATGTAACACAAGAAGTTGATGAAATGCAAGCACTTTTGTCTGTCTTAAAAAGTACAAATGCATTAATACTCGTACTCTCCATGTCTTTCTTGGTGGTTCTTGTCAGTTCAATTGGACTCGTTTAGCTCTTTTGAAAATGTTTTATGTCGTGACTTCTTCTTCTGGTTCATTTCTCTACATCTTCTACATCAAGTATCTACTTCTGTATTTCCTGGAGAAACGTGAGCACTCTGTCAGTTTTAGAAAGATTTTTCCCAGATTGTTTCATTTACATGAAGACAGAGCCTCTCAAGTGCATCAGTGTCTCATGGGACCTGTAGATTTTCATAATTACGCTTTGTTTATTAAAACGACAGTGCTCAAATTTGACAAGCCTGTCCTGCAAGCTTTTTTACTGGACATTAAGTGCTGAGTATCACAAACATATTTGTCCCTTTACCATAAAACCACAGAACCACACTTCAATGCAGATACTTAAACATGTTTCCACAATGTCTGGAAATGATATGAACACACACCTCTGTCAATACGGTGACTAGCCACTAAATAAAACATGTTTATTAGACTATTGTAAAAAATATTCCCCTTGACTGACAGTGAATAAAGAGATACAAATGAAACAACTGTAGTTTCTGGACTATAACCCACTCCGGAGTATAAATCGCACCTGTCAAAAATACATAATAAAGAAGAAAAAAAACATATACAAGTCACACTGGACTATAAGTGGCATTATTGGGAGAAATGTATTTTACAAAGTCCGAGACCAAGAACAGACATTTCATCTAACAACAATAGAATAGAGAACAGGCTGAATAGGTGTACAGTATGCTAATGTATCACACTGATGGTTATTCAGGTACATAAAGCTGGTATGTCTGGTTGATTAATGTAACACATTAACAGTTGTTCACATAAATATAGCATAAATAACATGCTAACAAGTTTACCATACTCTCCATCTCACTGCACGATCACTAAATCCATTGAATTCTTTACCCTCTGTGTCGCTTCTGAGCAATATCGTCGCAACGGGGCACAAGCCAGTGTCTTATTGTGCCGGTCCAAGCCCGAATAAATACAGAGAGTTGTGTCAGGAAGGACATCCGAAGCTGAACTTTTGCCAAACCAAACATGCAAATCTAATGGATTCACTGTGGCGATCCCTGAAGGGAAAAGATGAAAGGAAATGAAGGTGTCGCTTCTGAACAACTTCACAAACTCTGGAGGTAGACGAAGCATGTGGCTTTTGTCATCTACCTGGCCGTGGAGACGTAACTGCACTGTTGACAAGCTTCTCCACGTTGTTCAAGCACCCATTTCTGAACTTGTTCTAGCTGGGTCCATCTAACTTTTAGCCCATGATTAGCTTCTTGGTTTTCTTCACTACAAGAGTGAGCTCCGCTTTTCACCAGTAGTCCACCACAAACCTATAGTCCAGAAAGTACATTATACTGTCTGCTTCAGTAAACATGATGTATGGCCTTCTGTGGACTCTCTTCTCAACATCCCACGTGTATTTCCATGGACTTTTTACCGATTATGGATGTAAACACAGGGAGGGACTTCACATACCAGCTCTGGAGCTCAGCAAACGTCTGCTTCATCCTCTTGATGGAAGAATCCATCTCCTCTTTGACCACCATCCTGTAGCGGGTCAGTGAGGCTGTGCATCTCTGAAGGTCCTTCACAGATCGGTCGATGTTGGGAGCTGATACGTACACATGGCATGATGTAAGGTCATTTTCGATATTTCTATGTATAACCACTAATAATGAATGAATCACAGACTAAAACATTATGAGTCAAACTGTTAATATTCTGGTATGTCTGACCCATCTTCTTGACTCCTGATGGTCCTTGCTGGCTCTCATCATTAGAAAGTGCTAAAGTAGAAGTGGGGGGATGTGAATTGGAGCCCGGCCTGTGTCTGGGCTTGTTGCCTCTGGGACCTTGGTGATTTCTGACTCCCAGCTGAGAGGCAGGGCTTGGAGCACTTCCTTGACTTTCTGCTTCTGCACCTGTGAGAAGACACATTCCATTATCGCAAGGGACGTAAGCATTTTGAAAACCAGCTTTCCCATTAAAGCCTGAAATAGGAGTAAGTCGACAAGTCAGTGAGCGATAAATTAAGACTCGTCAAATTTTAGAACACATCAGCTTTGCTTCAGGTAAAACACGAGATAAAGGAATGCGGTAGTACTTGACATGTGAATAAAGGGTAGAAAATTAACCTACTGCATGCAGAAAAGAAGTAGGATGTCCTCCAAGATAGGGAACCATTTATAAACTTCATGGAAAATTTACCAGCAGTTCAGCTCTTTATACCTGAGCAAGGCTGGTAGGACTTAGGTGTGAGGTCAATGTACGTCTCTGTGACTCATGCGGTTCACTTATGTTTTTTTGGTCATTGTACACATTTGGCATTTTTGTGCTGGTCATGGTTTTTACTGTTTTTTGTTTTGTCTGCTGTCTATGACCCTGCCACTGTGGGTTGGGAATATCATCTTGTAGGGTATGAATGTAACTGAAAAATTGTCTTGGTACAGAAGCACAGCTACTCTTTCAGAGAAATACAATGAACTGATTCAACTTCCATTTTCAACAAAAATACAAATGTACAATCTCAAAAAGTACTCAAAGAAAAAAAACAATTTCTACTGGTCAAACAGCTTCCAGTGCAAAAATAAATTAAGCACACGTCACTCATTTCAGTGTCTGGCCTCAGATTCCTTTCCCCTGTGCTTGACTCTCCCCCTCGTCTGCGTTTGGTTATATATTCCATATGGTCATACCTGTCATGCACTGCTCTGTACAAAGCAGTTGTCTTTTCTCAGCGTTATTTTTCAACTGTTGTCTAGTGGCTTGAAATCAGTCTTGATATTTTGTGATACAAAGTCAAAAATAATCCCCACTGAACTCATTTTGAACAGATGAATGAAACCATGTCCCCAAAATGTAAGGAGTATTTGTGCTAAGATGTAGGTAGTCCAAATAAGAGGTCCATCCATCCATCTTCCACTGCTTATCCGGGGCTGGGTCGCAGGGGCAGCAGTCTAAGGAGGGATGCCCAGACCTCCCTCTCCCCAGACACTTCCTCCAGTTCTTCCGGAGGGACCCCGAGATGTTCCCAAGCCAGCCGAGAGACATAGTCCCTCCAGCAAGTCCTGGGTCGGCCCCAGGGCCTCCTCCCAGAGAGACATGCCTGGAACATCTCCCTAGGGAGGCATCCGGGGGGTATGCGAAACAGATGCCCGAGCCACCTCAGCTGACTCATTTCGATGTGGGGCAGTAGCGGCTCTATTCAGAGCTCCTCACCCTATCTTTAAGGGTGCGCCCGGCCACCCTGTGGAGGAAACTAATTTCAGCCGCTTGTATCTGGGACCTTGTCCTTTCGGTCATGACCCAAAGCTGATGACCATAGGTGAGGGTAGGAACCCAGATCGACCAGTAAAGCCTTGCCTTTTGGCTCAGCTCCCTCTTCACCACGCAGACGCTGCACCGATCTGCCTGTCAATCTCACGCTCCGATAAAAGAGGTCATAATATTAAAACTTGGGTAAAGTACAGCTCCCAGAAAAATGCACTGAAGTACACAGTCTCTACCTCTAGAAATACTACATACTAATGTATGTAAAACTGAAAACAGTCTTCTTTTTGCAACTGTTGTTTTCAATCAGAGGTGTACTTACCAGTTGTTTCGGATGTAGCAGGTTCGGAGTCCAGCTCGGCTGCATCCAGAGAGGCGGAGTCCAACTGCTCACTCAGGGAATCCAGCGACTCTCCGTCCAGTACCGATCCATTGGCGTGAAAACCATTCATTTCATCCTTGCTCTCCTGAATGGCTTCAGGTGGAGCGGGCTCTGCTGAAGCCTCCACCTGGGGCTTGGGCTTCTTTTTCTTCTTGGGCTGGACATGAAAATATCCATGTCAAACCCTTTGTTCATTATCTCTATCCTAATCAGTGCCATGGACCAATTTAGTACGTTCAGGCATAATAACGTTTTTTTTTTTTTTCATTTTCAGGTAAAAGAATAAAAGTATTGTAAATCAGATTGCACAAGGTTTTGACACTTTATTAATAGCGCAGACGTTTGCTAATCACACTTCAAAAGGGATCCTTTCAGATACTTGACATGAACGTTAAATCAATAGACAGTCATTCAAGACAGTCGTTTTTGTTATTACCTTCTTCTTGCCAGTGACATTCCATTCTTTCAGGATCTCGACGGCACTACCTAATGGAGTACAATACGTAGTGATGACACGTATGCAATGACGTTTGACACGTTTACAGTGCTTTGTCAAGATCTTACTAAAAATAAACATCAAAGAATTCTGACGTACGTGGATACTTTGTTATGTGATTAACCTGGGAAACTAAGGTATGTAAACAATGCACAACATTGCGATGCAAAGCATGAGTCTCCAGGAAACGCGTTAAGAAAATACGACATGGGCTGCACACCAGGTTTATATGTCTGACATAGTGATGTCAATACAGTGACACAAAATAAATACTTGTGTAATGCAGGCCACTAGTGAGATGGCTTCAGTGTGAAGCAGTTGCCAACATATTACAGATCAAACATACGCCATACCACTGGTTATGTATCCTATGGTGAAATCTTTGTGTATGTTCAATTTATTTATTTATTTTTTTTTAATTCAGAGACAAAAGCATGAGGTCTTTTTACCTTCTAAGAAAGCCTGAACAGCCTTGTCCACACAGTTCTCGAAGTGCTGCAGAACCAGAACAATCTCATTGTTGCTTTTGTTGGGGACGACTGCTCTGACAGCACTGATCTATTTAGAAACAAGAAAGATATGACAGACGGATTTATATCGCCAGACCAAAATAACCTGCCGTAATGAAAACATCGGCATTGCTTCCCTTAAAACTTCAAAACACTGCAAAAAGGAATTGAATTTGAATATGTATAGCAGGAAGAAATTCTTTTGTGGTCCTCTGTACTTTTCTACCGAGTACAGAGGACTACGAAATAATTTCTTCCTGCTCTGTACGAATGACTTTACTAGCATTAGAATATGCATTTTGTGTTTTTAACTCCCTTGCCCCAGTAGATTAACCTGTAGAAACTTTTATGTCTTCATCAATCCACACAAACTCTTACTACTACCCACATTTTGCCACTTCATGAGAATGTCATCAGATGCAGAGGAAACGGCTGATGAGTTGCATGGGTTGAATGTTCCCTTCTTCAGAATTCCTTTGCATTTTCATCACATTATGTACGAGGTAATTTTCATCTGACCATCTCAAGGGAGCTTAAGAACATTTTTGTGACAAGCACGAAAATCTCCCCCCAAAGATCTACCATTTAAACAAACGGTAACAGTTACAAAAAGTGCTATAAATACATTACAGAACCACAGCCATTGTTATACCACTGTTAAATCCTATCACGTCCCATTTTTGGTAAATTGCTCCAGTATAAGTTACAGCTCTGAAGGATGTGGTTGCTTATTGTGACATTACGTAAGTGCATACCTCAAGCAATTGAAAAAAAATGTGGATCTAAGGTTATCTGAGGTGTTTAACTTTGTAACAAACAGATCTTGTACATAGGGAGCGTCCCAAAATGATCCTCAGATACTATGATATTTTGCCATCTTCAGATTTAACCCTTTCTCCAAATGTCTGCAGGCAGTGTCTCATTCATGCCTGGTGTGTGTTTCGCACCTTCTCCTTCATCCTCTCGGCAGTTCCTCCCTGCGACATGACCATCTTTGAGCGAGTGTCAAACACAACCCCAGAGGTATCTGGGGGGGGGGGGAAAGTCAAACACACACACACACTGAATTGTGCATTCAGGCATAGGACCGTATTTGCACACGCTTGAAAAAGACATCATTTGCTAAACAAAACATCCAGCAGACATCTTCACAAGGATTTGATGGACAATTGTGACAATATTCTGGAATCCAAGCTGTATTTGTGGAACCACAGAGCCAACTGACATTTACATAGACACACTTATTCATGTCGACAAATTAAAAGGAAAATGTAATTTACACGTTTAATTTAGCCATTATTTACCAAGAAAATCCTCATAATGACAAAGTAACCAGCACTATGTGTGTTCTTGTGTGGAGGTGGCAGCGCAGTCACTAAAGAGCCACTTGAGTTTACAACAGCAGCAGCACTTGTAAAAAATAAAGGAGAGAAAAAGCCATCACATCTGTGCTTCAACAGTCTGGGCTCTGCTTCAGACTGAAATGACTAATAACCAATACAGCCTCCAAAAAGACATTCTTTATAAACCCAAGGTTGCTGATATCAGAGAAAAAAAATATCAGACCTATCCTACTCCAATCAGAGACAACTATAAAAAAAGTCATCCTCTTAACACATATCTAAGGACAAGTTCCGACTACAATTGATAAGCACAAGCGTCCAGCTGACAATAGGGAACAAAGTCCACGGCCATTTAAATGCAGAGAAGAAAAAAAAAAATAAAAGTAGGGCCCTTGTAAAGGTTGTTTTTCCCGAAGTGTGAAAGTAGGTTAATGTCACTGTAAACGTTCACCTTGTTTCCCTTTACAACTATTCCAACTCAGTGTACAAGTATTACTCGCCTTCGCACCACACTCAGAATTTCGGTTGGGTTTTTATTACAGGCCAGGTGAAAACTATAAATAATTTTTCAGTTGAGTTCACACGCAACTTGAACATCCATCCATTGTGTTCTTTGTAAAATAAATAACCAGTGGAGTTTAGTTCCACCTTTTTTGAAAAAGTAGCAAAGTGAAACAAATACAAACCCCTTTGGCTGTTTTTCTTTGCCATGTTGTTCCAAGAAAAGGGCTGTTGTGTATTTCTTCGAGTTAATAAAAGTTGTTGCAAATATGCTTAAGCTTGTATTCAAATTAAGACCCTACGTGTGGTAACTTCCACTTCAAGTTGTTCTTGTTTGAGAAAACGCCAACAGGGCTCACAACTTGGCAGGAAGATTGGAAGGAGAAAAGTCAGATGAGGCCTCCACAGTTTAGGCCAAGATTCAGGTTTCCTCCTTCGTTCTCCAGATCTGCAAGAAAACAAAAAAAAGAGAAGGGCTTACACCAGATTCAAAGCTTCAGAGAGTAAAAATATGACGTCTTATTCAAAGTAATTGTGGTCAAGCTGTTGAAGCAGAACGCAAATGTTCTCTTTCTTAAGATCAATGCGAATAAAATGAACCTCATTTCTTCCAACTGTAAAACATGAATGAAAAGCAGATTTGAGTAAACTACTGTCTGCCTGGCAAAGTGTTATGGAGAATCTGCAGTTAATTTAGTCCTTGGCAGAAACGCTGCATTTCCTTTGGGGGGAAAGTTAGCAGGGCTACTCAGTGACACGTCTTTAAAGGATATTTCCTTTTTCTCAGTTCTCTTCGAGAGAGGTGGGTGACAATACTGTGACGCTTGTGTCAAACATGCATCATGCCCTGATACTCAAGGCGTTTCCTAAATTTGCAAATGAGGCCTGTACATGCAAGCATTCAAGTCACTGAGTCTATGCTTTTCGAGAGCAGTGAAGAAATCCAAATTAAATGAACTTGTCGTACAGTTCACAGATTAGGGTGTTAACTGGTCAAGTCTGGATCTGATAACAAAAGCAGTAGGAAGATACCAGAACACTTTGGACCAGATAGATAAAAACAGGCATATTTGTAAAAAATAACAGCCATAAGCATATGTATGCAAAATAATCAATAGCTGCAACTTCAAATAGCACATGAATATACTAGAAACCATGATATGCTGAGCAGTTTGTCAAGCTACTCCCATTGAAGCAACAAGTCATGAAATACAAAGAAAGCCCTGACACAATACAAACTGCATCAAACCTGGTGTTTGACCATGCTTCAACAAAAACAAAGAAATTCTACCATTTAGAGCGATTCCTTTGTATTTTTTTTAAAAAACATTCCTCACCCCAATACAAAAAAAAGCACAGATGTTTTGTAATTTTACTTAAATGTTACCTACTTTACTAATACTAAAGTTGCAATATGGAAAAATATAGTGTTAAGCGATAATTTAAGTTTAAGTGATTATTATTACATAATTTCACAATTAATTTGACATAAAAACAACATATCAGACAATTCATGGTCAACGCAACACATGTTGCAGAGGAATCACTATATTTCTGCAGTTAACTATGCAAAAAATAGCAACTCCAGCTGTCTAAGTCTGCCTTACACATGATGCCATCACTCTGCAGGATGATCAATATTCTACTGGTATCAACCCCACACTGTCTGCCCAACTGTGGCCGTATCGGTCTGCTTTAATTATGTCTGTTCGAGGCCTGACAAAAGGTCCAACTTCAGCAATCTGGACCCGTTTTAATGGGCCAGCTGTTTCCCTCCTTTTAAGTTTCATTTTCTGACCAAAGCCGACTCAAAAAGGAAACTCCGAAGCTGTTCAAACCCACACCCAGTTGATTATGAGTAGCCATGGCAGTCCTGCCAACACACCTTTGCTCACGTCACAGCAACCAGTACAATCAACAAGTGACACTCTTGCATGCACTTGGATGCATTATGTTTATTAAGAGGGATGGTGCTTGAATATTTAAGAGAGCCAGCTGTACTTGTGTTGAATGACGTAAAACCATAGGACATAAAAACTCAGCACTCCATTGATCACAGACTGAGACTAAAAAGCTTGTTTGTGCTGAGCAAACCAGGACATAGATGTATGATTTGCATAAGTAGACAAATCCACACAGGCTTCTGTCTCCAAAAGTAGAGTGCATACCACAGAGTTATACAGAATTCACTAAATACATGATTTATTCCCCTGGGGAAATTGCTGTATCTCAATCATATCATAATCACACCAATATCATAATCATCACAGCCACAAGAACTGTCTTTTTAGCTAAAAGTTGTGAACCACATGATCCACACTTAACACCTGACCTTAATAAAAAAGTAACGAAAATTTCTTGCTTGCTTCGTCACACTTCGATGCCTTCACGTACCTCAGCTTAGTCAGCACAATAGGTGATTTCTGTAGCAAATCAGTGTAATTTGACTTTTGTGTTGAGGCCAAATGAGCTTTCAACTCTTTACTTGCGATATGTTTTTGAAGCCAGTAAATAACATAAATTAACTTTTTCTTATGGGAAGAATACACACACAAAAAAACCCCATCTTTTTATGTCGGCAGTCGTACGATCATTAAATAAATACCTTAGTCTTATTTTAGCTAGCGTCATCTGGTGAAGGGTGTTAACTACATAGTTAGCGGGTTGTAACGTTAACTTGTGCGATATTGTATTATTTTTTTTAACAAACTTTTACACAATAGGTCTCTCGCGGTCAGTGTTTCGTGTCCAAGGAGCTCAGGTCGTACATTCTGGCCAACCTCTGCCGAGGCTGCGTTAACGCTAGCCCGCTAACATTAGAGGGTTAGCGTTATCTCTGCAAAGTCTGCGCCAGAGGAGCCAATAACATGCGCTTAAGGCTGACAATTAGAAACCATTACATTTGTGTACACCTCCGGCCTCGAATAACATCGCCTTCTTTGGGAATTGACCGTTGAATGCAGGCAGCTCTAGCTAGCGCCCAGCTAACGGCACCGCTTTGGCTTTTATTATTCAATGCCCTGTTGTTAAACGCTAGCCATTTCTAAGCTACTCGACTTTGACGCTGAACGGCTCAGCCTCTGTCAAAATGCATCCACCTTTAAGTTGTACGCCGCGTTGGTAAATTAACCGTAGAAGATACGTACTTGGTGTTGGCAACAAAACTGAGCAGTAGATTCTGGAAAGGGGTTACCACAGCTCCTACAAGCCAGCCGTCTTTAATGCAAAGTAGTCTGCTGTAGCAATATTTTCCTCGACCGTACTCCCTCCGGGTTGCCAGATTGGATGAGAACAACCCCCACTTTAATGCATTGAAAGCGGGAGGGACGTGTCGTGCAATGGGCATGCGGTTAATTCAACTCAGTTATGTTTTTTGTGGGTTTGTTTTATTTCTAAGTTGCTACTCGACATTAAATTTGAAGTTTGACGAAAACGTCTACGGTGAGAATCGGCATTCTGCTATTATTCCGCTTAATATATTACAATGTATTAACATTGACTTTATTTATAATTATTTGTATTCATCTTCATTCTGTTAAAGCAGAAAAAGAACTTAATTGGTGGATGTGATAAATGTCCTGTTTATTATGGCCATGTTATTTCTCCCAGGAATAAATTATCAACACGTTTGCGATTGAATGAACCATATTGAATGCCTCATTTAGATTTATGTTTAAAAAAGCTCACATAGTTTTATATCAATTAAATCTCACATGTGAAATAAAGCTAGATATTTGTTTTTGTTCACGTGAACTTATTTCATTATAAGCTGATAAAGGAAATGAATATACTGGCGCAGTCACTTCACCAGACTGCAACAAATGAGGTGCTTTCACAAAGAATAATGAAACATTGGATGTGATGTTGAGCTGTCCATTCTGCCAATAGATGGTACGCACAGGAGGTTTGTCATGTAAAGTACATGTAGGACACATACTGTGGAACACTTCATCAGTGCACCTTGAAGTTATAAGGTGGTTTGGGCCTTTCATCAAGGCCTTCATCCAAGGTAACCAACTACAAGCTGATCGAGCCTGAGCTTGTGTCCTATGTCCAATTATGAGAAATGCCTCAGTGTTTAAATAACGCAGCCGCACATGACTATATAAGGCAGGAGTGTCCTCTTCCCTGAGTCAAGCCTCGAGCTGACTGCGTACCATGTTCACCTTCCTCCTGGGGCATTGTGACCTGGGTTCACAAGTTGGGTGAGGGTCATAAATGCTGCACATGTTTCATCCACAGGTTCATATCCAAATTTATCAAGTCACTTAGAATTCTTAATAATTTGAACACAAAAGCCAGAAAATTAGTTTGTCGTGTCTAGTTTTAAATCTCTCATCCCTTGACCTTTATTGCCATTTGACCATTTTGTCTCTTTATTTGTTTTTTTAAGAACACTTTTGCTTTAAATATTTTCATTGATTTCAAGATGTCTTGATCTTTTGGAGTGTTTTGTTTGAATTGTTGCCAAATTTCTATGGTTTCTCACTCCACTAAAGCTCAGATTGCATTTTCTTTATGTATCTGTAACTTTTTCCCTGTTCTTGTTTTGTAAATTGTTTGTTGTAAATTAAAAAACAACAATAATAGCAACAACAACAGAACTTTATATCCATGCACAGGACTTCTCGCAGATTCCTGGGTAGTGCTTTTTTGTACATTTGTGTTGTGTGACCGACATAAATGGATGTTAGGTCGTAAAAAATTAGTTCATTGTGCAAAATTAAATAACGAGATTAAATGTAATTGTCCACGGCAGACAAATATTGTTAAAGAAAACCATCCTTAAACGGACTCGAATCTGTCGGGATTCTGTACAAATCTGGCAACTAACAAACCACGTCGTCATTTCCGAGGTGGAAGAGTTCGCTCGTTTTACTCCTCAGCTCCGCCCGGTTACGAAGAACATCTGTCGTTCTCCTGTACCACATGTCCTGCGTCATCCCTTCGGTCCCACGGTCGTCAGTAACGGTTGCCATGATAGGGCTCATCTCGGGGGAAGCGAACCCTACAGAGAATAACCCTGCAAACCTGTAGTTGGCTGCTGTGTGGCGGCATCGTTGTCTGGGATTGGACATTGGCGGACTCCGTTAGGGACAGAGCGAGGGGGAGCGGGGAAACAGACTACTCCAAAATGGCAACCCCCTATGTCACAGATGAATCTGGTAAGGCTCATGCATGTGCTAGACCTTTGGCGTCCAAAAATAAAACTGATAGTGGAACATACCATCTACAGTCAGACCCGTGAGTCCCCCTCCCCCACATCCAATAATAAATGTACAGAAAAACACCGAAAATAACGTTCGAAACGCATGCTTTCATTTGTGGCTAACTAGCTAGTGGGTAAGTCCAGTAGCATTAGCACCAGTTAGCTTCACAGTTAAATTTGAAAATAACATTTAATACACACATCCTGAAAATAGTATGTTATACACACACAAATAACCGTAACGCTCCACAAATGTAACGTTAGGTTTACCCTGTTACCGTAATGCGTGTCATTGTTATGCATTTGGCACTAAAAAACGTGCAGATGCAACATTAGCTAACATATAGCTAGCAACAACACTGAAATAAAAGTTGATTAACGTTTGACGAGACATCAAATGTGCAATGACTGAATGGCTTTGAAGTGAGTCTGAATCTAGTGGTGAAAAAATAACCCAAAATTAATAGTCTATAGACGTGGTTAAAAGTAATTCCTTGGTTCTTGTGTCGAAATCAGATAAAGTGAGTACATTTACGCTAATACAATTGCCGTGACTAAAAAAATAAAATTATTTGACTGATTTGTTAGTATGTAGGCACATCGTGTTGAGATAACTAAAAACGAATCTGTTTGTAATGTAACAGACAATGCAGATTGTAAATATGATTAGCCCTTTGTCATTTATCGTAAATAGAAATGTAGTAATGGGCATCAAAAGCAAATGCAATGTGCTGCAGTTTATCATGAATACAAACTTCATACCAACTTATCTTTTCATATAGATGACTGGATGGCCCAGATTCCTGTTCTTTTCAATCTTCATATTAAAAGCCAAGTAGTCTTTGTTTGAATGACCCTCCATTGGCCACTATCGGAGCAAAGTCTTACTGTTAGAGACAGTTTAAAACATCCTGTTGTCTGAGCTATTTGAGTATCAAATCAGGTTTTGAGTCTATTGCTGATTGCTAATGTGATTTAAATGCCATTTCAGAGATGTTGGGATGCACGGCTACTCATTGTATGTTTATCCATGCATAGGTCTCAGTTCTTTCCATAATTATTTAATTGCTGATTTGTAGGTAAATACATTGCTGCCACTCAGCGACCTGACGGGACGTGGAGGAAGCCAAGGCGGGTGAAGGACGGCTATGTTCCCCAGGAAGAAGTCCCGGTGTAAGTGAAGTTTTGTGCTTTTTAAAAAAAAATTTTTTTACATTGAACACAACACAAAATACTAAATTACGATGTTATTCATTGAGGAGGGTAGTGAAATATTTTTTTAAATAATTTCTCCAGTCGACTTGGTTAACGATGACTTTTATCTTTTCTGGTTAGTTTTATTTTGACCCTCTTGTTTTTTTTAGGTATGAAAACAAGTATGTGAAGTTTTTCAAGAGTAAACCAGATCTACCGCCAGGCCTGAGTTCATCTGACGCGGCGCAGCCAAAGCAACATCAAAAAGTCCCCGGTTGTGGAGACAGTGAAACGACGGGCCTGTCAAAGTCTGCCAAACGCAACATGAAACGCAAAGAAAAACGAAAACAGCAGCAGCACCAGGGTGAAGACGGCGACGTGGCGGATGTGGATGCGGTGACCGATGCTGTGGAGAACGTGTCCATTTCTCAGAGCGACGAGTCGTCATCGGATAAGACGGCGCCGACGGCAGAATCGGTCTCTGCCACAGACGATTCTTCGTCGGCATCAACCGAAAAGGCCAAGAAGATCAAAAACGTGAAAAAGAAGCTGCGGCAAGTGGAGGACCTGCAGCTTAAAGTGGACTCAGGGGAAATAAAACAACCGACGAAGGATCAGCTGGAAAAACTCGGTCGGGCAAAAGCCTTAAGAGATGAGTTGCGGGAACTGGAGCGCGATTCGTGAAGCAATAATAAAGGCCGCAGATGAGGTGGACAGACTGAACGTACAAACTACACACTGACAGACAGGACAGGGACCTCTGTAGCTTCTGTGAGCATCGCTTCCATTAAATTTGACCCGTTTGATAGTCATTAAAAACGTTGGGAGTGAACGCAGCCCCAGAGAGGACGTCAACGGAGCAGGCGCCTTCAGAACTGGCAGGCCGTTTTTTTTTAATTTTTTTATTCTCAGTTATTAAGGACTCCTGCTCAGACACCTGTATTTGTCAAGCCGTGTCCTTTATAAAAGTATTTTAAAGACATCTTTGTGACCCGTCCCTTGCATGTCTGTCCTCCATTTTGTACCTTTTCACAGTGTCGTGTATTAATTACACAGAAAATGGAAAGAAAAACAGTTTCAGTTGAACACTAAGGGCTTCATTTACTGAAGATCTGCATGTGTTGGGGGGGGGGAGTGCACAAACTTGACTGCGCATGGATAAACACGTTGAAGCTGATCCACTAACACAGGGGTGTCAAACATGTGGCCGGGGGGCCAAATGCAGCCCGTCTAAGGTTCCAATTAGACATGTGACATTCATTTGTGACATGCAAAAATTCCACCTAAGATATTTGCAAAGGTTATTGTTCAGGTTCCATATACAGACCGGGACAAATATGATCCTAATAATCTATAAATACTCTACTACAATTGTTTCTTTGTTGGAAATGTAAACATTTTTATGTAATTTCCTGTATTTACACAAACACTATCATTTCACCAAAAAACAACCTCAACAAATACAAATAACCTTGCACATCTGAAGAGAGAAAAGTGTAATTTTCACAATATTGTCCCTGTTATTAAATGTTTTGTATATTTGTAGATCCACTGTGATCTGTAAGTTGTAATGTACATGCATACATTATAAACTGAGGCGGAACATTGTTAAAATTACACTTTTGTAAAGACTGTTGAGGTTAATGTTATTCACGCTGTTTTAAAGAACAGTTTGTAGGTGTAAACGTTAACATCATATGAGGACAGTTTGGAGTTGACATTATTGATATGTAATGGTGTTGTTATTGGACTGGTCTGGTCCACTTCAGACCAGATTGGGCTGAATTTGACCCCTGAACTGAAATCACTTTGACACCGGGGTTGTGTCTGTAATGGGCGAAATAGTTAACGTAATACCAATCATCAATTTGAATAGACCTGTTATTTGTTATCTTAGTAAATCAGGCCCTGGGACTCTGTTGACAGGTCTGATTTAGGGACTAACACGTTCTGTCCATTGGATTTGCCTTCTGTCGTTGCACTAATGCAGAGGCGCTGTCTATAAAATCAGTACATTCATTAAAACTACATGCTGTTTGACATTTTTATCTCATTTTGCTTTTTAGTTGAACTTTCAACGGTTTTTCCCCAATATTGTGGAATCGGTGCCATTCTATTTTTGAACCCATTTGAACCAAACGTAATAATTTAAAAAATTCTACGTAGAAAAAAAACAGTGCACTTATTTTTGTAGCGAATCATATCCAGTTTGGTATTCAGTGAATTTAAGGAAATGGTACAAAGCAGGTTGGGAAAATGGAAATTAGGTTTTGAATTCTGTATGATTGCCAAGTCTGAAAAAAGCAGGGAGTGTGTCTGCTTAATGATGCATTCTGGATGAGAACAATTCAGCTAAAGGCCCTGTAAGAACAGGGGTGTGAAATATGCGGCCTGGGGGCCATATCGAGCCCATCAAAGCTTCCAATCCGCGTACAGACTGGGAGAAACAGAATAATAATAACCTATGAATTTTCAACTTAAACAATTTCTCTATATAAGTGTAAATATTTTCCTGTAATTTTTCTGTATTTACACAAACGAAAACAACCTGAACAAATATAAACAACCTGAAATGTCTGAAGAGAAGTGCAATTTTAACAATATTCTACCTGTTACTAAATGTTTTGTGTATTTGTAGATCCACTGTGATCTGTCAGTTGTAATGTA
>JAPTHA010000027.1:5625671-5645275 GCA_029814585.1 Gymnapogon annona
TTCCCCCTCTCTCATAACAAACGTAGGTTTTCACAAAGCTGAAAAGGATAACACACACACACACACACACACACACAATGCGTCTCTGTATAACGCTGAGGTCAGAGGGTGGATACACCACCGCAAATCTGGCGCAAATTACACGCCTGCAGCCACCAGTAGTCTGAAGGAATTCCGGATAGGAAGCTGTGAAAAGTCATCATCGATTGCAACACCTAAACTGAACCTCCTTCAAGAGGATTTGGTTGTAATGCCTCTCCAAGTGGAACAAATGGCGGAGCTGACTAACCAGAGATCATTTTTCAGCCTCTACTAAAACACAGACGGCTCTGAAGGGCAACCGGAGTAAGAAAGAAAGAAAGAAAAAAAAAGTTAAAAGTCATGGAGAAAGTTTCAAGTGGCGTGGATTTTGACACCTGGTAATTGAATAGACACACCCCATTATGTTTACTCATGGAAATGCTTCTTCTTTTAATATGTTACAGTCTGATAAATGCAACCCGGCATTTGTTAATTAATTAATACAAAATTTAAGCAGACTCTCAGCTGTTGTTGTTATAATTAGTCTTTTTTTGGCCACAGACTCGTTCTGATAAAATAATTCAGACTGTAGACAGCTGAGAAACAGTCTGTCTTATGTCTTACACAGTAAAAAAAAAAAAAAAAAAAGAGCAGAATAGAAATAAAAGCAGAAACGAACACATGTATGTATATTTTCATTTAAAATCTAATTTAGCATCTCAAGTTGGGAGTGGGATTTAATAAGTGCCTTTACTTTTCCAGATGATACCTACAGTACATTTAATACTATTAAAAAAAAGTTTTTAAATTAACAAGAAAGACTGGAAACACTTCAGATGTACAAAAATCTATATCATGCATTTTGTTTTTACTTGAACCGTCATTTAATCTATTCTTCCAATGTTGCTATAATTGCAAATAGTCTCCAAAGACACAATTCAATTAATTTTTTATTTTTTTTTGCAGAGGTTATTTGTCATTTAAGCCGTAGACAACCGAGAAAATAAAAGCCACTCGGTCAGCAGTCTGTAAACATAATGTAACCATCACGAGTGAATTTGCTCAGTCATCCCCCCCGAGCGATACAGCAACAAACAGCAAAAGAGAAACGACGTGGCACCAATCCATTTTCTGAAAATGACCACAAACACTTCCTCTTCCTAGTCCCTAAATCCCCCTGATCTGTTTAAATCCTCAAAGATAAAACGTACAGAAAAAAAACAAAAAAACCCACCCATGGAAACAGCTCAGTAAAAGCAACAGGTGCAATGGTCTTTTTTCATAGCAGTGTTGCGTGTCAAAAAACCCTTTGAGGATATGGTTACTTCCAGACAGTGAGCGAGCCACAGGAAATCTTCTCACACGCGACGATTCAGAGCAGAAATTTAGAGTCCTTCAGGGTCGGCGGGTAAAAGCCGCCTTGGGGTCTCCCTGCGTTTCCTCGATGGCCACAAAGGGAGACCCTCTGGCAGCTCCCAGCTCACTTTGAGAAATCTGCTGATGTCGGAAACACCTCGTGTCTGTTGCAATGACCTGCAGACCATAGTGAATACCTGCGTGATTGTGCAGACGCTCAGTTCCTGCCTCTGAGGCCGCCGAGCCGCTGCTGCTGCTGTTGTTGTTGGATGATTTAGCAGGACAGCCTCAAGGTCAGCGCGAACAACAAAAGGAGAGTTATGTCATGCAGTCTTACGTTTACTTAAGGTAATTCAGAACAGCAGAGTATTTAGTCCTGCTGGGAATTTGCATGTTTAAGTAAATCAAAAGACCATTGACTTTGCTTTGTATACTAGATGTGCTTTTAGATGAATATGAGACTGGAACACAGACTTTACGTATTGTTTTTTTTTTTACATTAATTCGTATAAAATTCATTAGGAATCAACTATGATTTGCATTAGTAAAGAGCAAAAGTATTAATCCAGGATAATGGATGAATACTGTTGGAATTAATGTTATACTACTGTATATTTGATAAACATTTGAATATAAAAAAGTGTGCTATGTATTTTATACTGTGGGTTATCATATATATATATATATATATACACATACTGTTTTTATTCTCTGTTGTATTTCTATTTGTTTTTATTGTGTTTATTGTGTTATACAGTGTGTACTGGTGCTGGAACATTAATTTCCCAGAGGAACCTTCCCACAGGGATTAATAAAAGTTCTATCTATCTGTCTATCTATCTGTCTATCTATCTATCTATCTATCTATCTATCTATCTATCTATCTATCTATCTATCTATCTATCTATCTGCAGTAAGAAAAGCATTCATGGGATCAACTTATTTGTCCAACCTTTTATGAAATGCCTTCAAATTGACCTGAAATAAATTACAATAAAGTACAATTAATTCAATAATATGCTTTGTCAGGTTTAATTTTGATAAAAAAGAGGGGGGGGGGGTGTTTGTAAATACTAAGCAGTAATGAATGTAATTTTTTGTATTATTTCAATGCATAATAAGGCTGATGTGTAACCAAACACATAGAACTGTGGGTGGTGCATCAGTAAAGACAAGAAGAGCCAAACCAAAGTAGATTGTTTATTTGAATTGGATATTTGTTGACAACCAGTGAGATAAAAATCCTCATATTCATGTGGGTGTTGGGTAATCTATTTGTCTCTCCATTCATCTAATATGGATGCCAGTAACTGAGACGCATTAGCTTTAGAGGTTTCCATATGAACCGACTGAGGCGAGACTTTACATTTTCTTTTTCCTTTTTTTCTTATTCTAAAAATACAGTCTGGGAGTTTGAAGGATCCCTCTGAAAGATGATGAGTAAAAAGACCGATGGCTGAAGATGGCGCAGACTCAGCAAGATTTAGCAGCATCTTGTATTCTGACACGAGCCGCTGTCAGTCTGATGTTCTCATTGTACCTGACTGTCTGCAAAACCATCTGGTCTATAGGCTCCGTTCTATTACCTCCTCGCGCTTGTCTGAAACATCATAATCAAAGCTGAGCGTACGGAGAAAACATACACACACACACACACACACACACACGCACACGCACAAAGAAAATCACTGAAAAGTGGAGGCAGCGTTATACCTGAACCAACAATTGTTGCACAATCACGCCCATGCAGATATCCCCGATAAAAGACATATCATCCTCTAGCCTTACTCAGACTTTAGCTTTGATTACAATGTGGCAGCATTTCAGTTTGTGTAATGTCACATTTACTTTGTGGATGCATAACAATGATGAACCAAGACGTGACCAACTTAAGCCCCACGACACCACAACTGTCCTGACTGACTTGTTCTGTAGTCACTAGGCATGATGGGTAATCGCTTCATTTGTCTCACTTCTTACTCTGACGCACCCATCGCTCTGGAACAGGATCAATCTGGACTCATCAGTCCACATGACCTGCTCCCATTCAAACACAGTCCTATCTACATGTTCTCTATCAAACTGATGATTGTTTTTTTAAAAATATTTTGTTTAGATTTTTTATTAGACAATATTAGTCACATTCACACACCACAAGACAACACTCATGAACCATGATGGCCCGGTCAGAGACAAAACAAAAGAGTAAGTCACAGAGGGAGTTTAAAAAACAAGATACTCACTATATCAGGGTTAAATAACTTCTGGCTGCTGGAAAATATTAATCACTCCAGAAACTACTTGATGGAAGACTCTGAACTATTGCTGAATTAAATCCAGGTGTGTTTTATTTTTTTTGGCCGGGAATTGTATTGTATTCATATTTTTCTTTTTGTTACAAAAATATCTACTGTGCACACTCCTGCCCCTATTCTGTTGCAGCATCACAGCACAAAGTGGCTTTGTACCATGTGATTTCCAAAATTAACCCTGGCAAACACACACACACACTAACATTTTAGACAAGACACTTTTGTCATTACTTCTGCCTAAAATAACTTGAGCATGAAACAACTTTTAATCTCCCTCAGTCATTAGCAGGAGGAGATAAAAAGGTGAACTTGAAGGCGAGTCACTGATGGCTATAAAGGCGTAAACCTGCTGTGTAGTGTCACACAAGCTGCTTAATTTTACCATCATGAATTCCAGCATTAGAAGCAAAAAAAAAACCCAACTAATTCCGACTTCACTGCGTGCTCAAATACAGGCAGGAAAAATGTGAATTTAAGAGAACACATAAGGGCCAATGAAAAAACATGGACAGACACACACATGTTTTTAATTTCATATCACTGGTGTACACATGAAAAATGTGTTTGGCTAGTGTTATGTTTCCCCCTGCTGGTACGCACTCTGTCTGCAGTGCAAGTACCATCACCGCAAATCAGGTGTCGACGCCCCCAAGTAAGTGCTAAGGTCTGAAATGTTCGATTTGATGATCTTGGCTGGGATGGTGGGCATTTTTAATCTCTGATAAGCAGCAAACCTGTGACAGCCGCCAAAAGAGTAGTAGTAATTTCCTCCTTCACGGCCTTTAATCCACAGAACGTCTATGGGAGGAACTACACTGATGTCTGTCTTCTCCTGGAGGGAAAGAAACAACCCATTTTAAAGTGTCTTTCTTTTCATCCACTGCGAATAAAAATGTTATGAAAAGACTTTATGCTAAAATGTGAATACATTTTAACACAGGGACAATGTATCTTCCTACAAGAATGTTAAGAAATACAAAAAATAAAAGATGACCAGAGGTATGTTATGCATATATATATAACCTAATTGTAGTCTGGAACTGTGTTGTGTTGCACAAATACTCCAAATCTTCACCATTAAACCACAGTGTCACTGGTAATGACATTCTGGCTGATATGGGACCAAAAAGCTGCAGCCTGATTACACACTCATATGGGTGTTAAGACTCTAAGTGTTCATTTCTATGTCACTGTATGAAGCCAAAGAGACAGAGAAATTACCTCTTGTGATTTGCTAGACATTTTCAACTCCCTGTACAATTCATGGTGAATAAAAACTAAGAGATTTGGCTGAACCGAGAAGCTGGAACACTCAGTGTTTTCTTGATGAATGACTTGAATGATTAAAAAAACAGATAAGATTAGTACGAAGCAACTGGTATCTGTGCTGACGCTGACCCCGGTAAGTGGTTCAGTTATCTGATGACATGCACTAACCACATTAAATAACTCTTATTTTTTTGGCTAGTTACACAGAATTCAGTCTTATCTCTACGGGGAGGATATTAGCCATTTAGCCCCAGACACAAAATGTAATTTCATATTGCATGAACACTGACACTGAACAATATTAATGTTTGAATACTGAGAGCTACACAGTGTAAGTAAGTGTAGACACAGACAATTATGCATGCAGACTTTTCTTTCAGAAACATAATACCAAACACACAAGCTTAAACTAACATAAATAACAAGCTGTGAAAGTAATTAAATAAGTGCATGTTTTCCAATTATATAATTAAGATGTGTTGTTATTGTGTTATTAACAGGCTGAAGCTGCAACTACAGATCAGTTAAGGCTGTAACAACTAATTATTTAAATGCAAATTGTCTTGTTTACAGTATTTTAATGTATTTGGTAATAGTTTGGTTTAAAAGCAAACAGCATATAGGTAAAAAAAAAGATGCTTTCAAATATCCAGCATGGTGTCCCGGAATGTTTTGTTAGTAGACTACAAGTGATCAATGCAGCTTAAGGTTCTATTCATCATTGCGGTTCTAAACCAAAATAATGTCTTTTTTGTACTTATTTATTTTAAACAAATCAAGCAGCCTAGTTCAAATTAGATTATGGAATGCATTAGTATGCCATTAGTATGCAGTATTAATATGCATTAGGAATTAAGAGGCTTAAAAAAACTTGCACACCTGGACCAACAGCCTGTTACATCATTATGGGCCAATGATGGTATTTGGTTGTAGTTTGGTTTTATGGGAATAACCAGTGTGGACCAGAGTCATAAGCGTGATCCAGTGTAATGCAATTTAACACTTAACATGTCGCACTGGCGCAGCTGTATGGGGAGACATTTGATCCAACAGGTTTATCCTCAAACACACAGACAACGTTGTGTGTGTTTTATTACCTGTATTGTGTCCATCAGACTCTGGACTTTGTGCTCGTCCAGAACCGGAGGAAACGGACGGATGATGACGTCCATCGGTACGTTATGGACTTCGCGGACACTGTCGGAGTGAATCGACCTGTTGTCAGAGTCTTTAACATCCCCCGAAGACATCATCGACAGACTTTTAGAGGAGAAAACCAACGGCCTCGGACAACTTTTAAAGCCAATATTCATCCGTAACATCTCCCTTCAGACTTTACTGTTGGCTTCCGTATTTCCGCGATGTTAGTTTTGGGGCGGATACTGGCCTGACGTTGCGTCGCAAATGGAGTGTTTTAATTGGCCGTTCGCCATGTCAATCATCCAGAGTTAAACCACGCCCTCTATGTGCCCCTGTTGATTACAAACATCTGTTGTTATTTCAACAACAGATTAAGGCATTTTTATTTCGATAACTATGAAGTTTATTAAAATAAGCTCAGCGTGGTTGCCACATTTGTCATATTATCAAGTCAGCTGTTTGAAACACGAACCTGCCTGTCGTAGGTCTAAGTGTAAACTGGATAGAGTTGTGTGTTAATTAGCATAGCCGCTGTTGCAGGTTGTTCTATGAGCTGTCTGCCTTTTGTTTACAAACACTATAGTCCATCACTGGAGTAAACTATTATGTATCATGGCATTACGCGTGCCAAACACAAACTTTTACCCCCCTCTCTTTCAGGAAAACTCCATTCTTTTCATGGCCAAAACATTCCTGGTTAAAATTCACTCCTCCAATTAGTCGTGTAGTTGAAAAGAGCCACTATAAGCCCAGGATTCTTTGGCGGCAATATTTTTTAATGAGGTCAATTTTTGTGTGCGTTGTCCACTGTTGCATGCTATAGACTCCCTCCTTCAAAGTGGTTCTTCTTGATAATAGTCTATTTTTGCAGGCATTTCAAAGAATCAGCCAGGTTGCTGTGGTTACACAAAGGACGTCTGGGCTCACAGCTTTGCACAGGTAAGAGGAAAGCTTCAAAGATTTGTAGCAGTGGAGCGGAAAACGGAACAATTGTTATTTTCTCCAACCCACAGCTACCGCATCTTCTAATGAGACAATTAAAAATGATTTCTTGGACAGCAGAGGCAGGCCATTATATTGAATTATTACAAATACTTTGAACCACAATGGCAGCGCCTTTTATGTTGATTAATTGGTCACACGGGGATCAGTTACAACATGGAGACCTATATATAGTGTGTAATCATTAACAGTGGTATATCGGTACATTATATATCCTTGTAGAATCGTCTTGAACAAAATGCATCCTTTATCTGGGGTGCTGCAGTGAAGGTAATCAACTTTTTTTCTACTTTTTCACCTTGTTGTCAGACATTCATATATACCAGCAGCAATCTGTTTTCTCCAGAATAGCTTTCTATTCCTCCCTGCCTTTTCAAGAGCAATTTAACAGACATCGATAAATTGTAACCACAAAAAAATAACAAGAAAAACCTCCAATTAACTAATATGCTGACATGGACTGCACAGCTGGCTGGATGACTTAATATTTCAGTAAACTGCAGTATGGTAAATTTGATTGCTGACATATTCGCTTTAGGCATTCAATACTTTATACAGTGTCAAATTCAAGTTTCGTCTTTGCTGTCAATCAAAAGCCATTTCATTGCAAAAAAAAAAAAACTGCATCAAATGAAGAAAAAGAGCCCCTGTCAGTCAAATCGTATAGACATGTAAATCATTTCTCGTGCTGAGATGTGTTTGGAGTCCCACTACACTCTGTATGAACCTCTGCTGTCACACCAGCAGTGTATTGGAGTTGCTAACATATCTCAATTACTTAGATTGAGTTAGTCACACAGGTACAGCAGTAGGTCATGGAAGAACAGTTCCCACATAATGATTTGCTGTTAATATTAGATTTCAGTCCCCATGGGATTGTCACACTTAGAGCAGCTGGAGGAAATTACCTGCCAGCTTTCCAAGAGGGAAGTGAGCTATATTTATTTATACCTTCTTTTTTTTTCTTTTTCTTTTACACATTGACATGCTTTAAAGTGATAATTATTCAGACGACAATTTTCCGTCTTCAAACTATAGCTTTGTGATAGATGAATGTGTCTGAAACGCTGACATGGTTTAGCGGCAGTGGATGTCTCTGTGTTAGTGGCTGACTGATTATTCACAGGTGACTCTCATCGCCTAAACCTACGAAATTACTTTCGGTGCCATCTCCTTGTAGTACAGCTGCACAGATTGAGGTTTCTGTTTAATGATCTGCTTTGCTTTGGAATAATTTGGTCTCAAACCTTCAACTGTGGAGAGAACCAGTGGTCTTTGGGAGTGAACTTATTTGCGTCCAGCTTCAACTTGTAACATGGTCCTGTTTGTCTCCATATTCATTCAGTTTAGCTAATTAACAAATAACAATTCAAGTTTGACTATCAATATGGATAAATAGTAGGATTGCTGAAGTTATTTTCTGTATACACAAATAAAAAAAAACACTTTTCTGTTATTTCTTGGGTGTCTACACTTCTGCAGTTATTGTATATAAAAGAAAAAAACATGCTATTTAAAACGTGCCCTCCTTGACTTTTTCTTGAATACTGATGACAAGTTGGATATCTTAGATGCATAAAAATGTGATTTTGACATGACTTCAAAAAGAGAAGCATACGGATGAGGTGGACCCTCTGCCAACAGAGAGACGAGGAAACAGATGGGTTTTACACAAACAGCACAAACATCAAGAACACTGAGTTAAAGAGCTTGGCAGTCTCACTTGATGAAACAGTGAGGAATGGAGGCGCTTTTAATGAGCATCTCTCCTGTGATGCAGAATGTGAAAAGACAAACTGTTAGCTCTTAAAGGGGCAGTTACAGTTGGTTGGCTCTGAATTGCTAAACCGTATGGTTCTAACTCACCTCTTGCTGAGTAGATTTGGTCAGTAAGCATCTACACTACCTGTTTTTGTGTAGAGAAGAGCAGCTTAGATATGGAGATTAGACTGTAATTTAAACTCGCCCACAGCAGAATCTGGTGTCGGTTTAGTTCATTAATGAAGAGCCAAAGGAGAGGGTTTTCCTCCACATCTGTTTGCTCTTCTCAGTGCTTTTGTGTCATGAAAACATTGCAGACGTACAAAATGCACAGTGTTTAACAAAGATGCAGCCGGTTGGTGCCTTTGGATTGTGGTTGACTTGTGTGACTGTTGGTGATCAGCCAACAGATGGCGCCAGGCGTATGGGGAGGGTCAGAGCAAAGGCCTGCATCAGTTGAAGTAGTGTTGAATTAAGCAATGATGCTGTTTATAATCACACAAGTGAACTGTTGTTTCAAAAACACCAACTGGGCACATTTTTTTAACTTTATTTTTTATTTGTATTTTTTTAATCTTCCTCCTATCTTGCTTTTGCTGTTTATCTGAGTTGTTAAGATGTGTTTTCAGAGGCAGATGAGCAGCTTACAATGTGTAAAAGGTAAGAAATAATAATGGAATCAGATGCCCTGTTCTTTTTGCAGTGGGTGTTTTAATAGCGTTTGTAGATTTGTGCCAAAACCTGCTGGTAACCTCTCACTCTATCAGGAGGCAGTTGCATTTCCACCCAGACAGTCACTCAAAAGACGATGCCGTTCTCGGGTCAATATCTTTTCAAGTGTCAGTGTAGCCAAGCTCAATTTTGCAGGTTGTTTTCAATAATTTAGTTGATATGCTGCGAGAGTCTGTGGCCGTGGGAGGCGAACGCTGTCTGCCGTGTTGGAGAGCGTTGCAGGGATATGTATGCAGGGCCACAGTTTTACCTACCTACCTTTCCGTCGCCGATTACTTGCAGCGGCTGTTGTTACAAACGCAGCACACCCACGGGTGATGTAATTGGATTCCATGGGTCACCATTTTACAGTCCATTGGCATGTAATGAAATCAGTTATTTACTTTCATCATAAAATCTGATAAGGGGGCAACATCTGCCGGGGTAAAGTTTGAGTGAGCGCCGCATATGAATGTTGATGTGCAGTTGTTTGTAACATCCTGATCTGCAGAGCTGCTTAGATAAAAATAAAAGAAAAAAAAACACTTGTTGTATACTTGCCACTTTAACTGCATAAGAAAAGGCAACGTGTGACTACAGATTATGACGTGTACGTTTATTTTGTCACGCCTTTACTTTTACTGACATTCGCCGTGGTGGAACAGTGTAAAGACAGGAGCTGCAATCACTGTCCCATAGTTGCCTTGAAAGAGAGGATTGTGCTGCAAAGTGTCTTGTTTCAGAGCCCCTGCTCCGCTATGCTCTGCCTGCTGTCTCATTATACTGCTGCTGCGCTGCTGGAGGACACTGAAGGACACAAGCGATTGAATTCAAGTGTTGTATATTCCCTGGAAACCAATCAAGAAAAGCCTCGGAATAATAATCCCTGTCCGCTGTCATGATTCATTTTTATTTTGTTCCATATTTTTCCCCGGCTTTTGAGTCATTCAGAAAGAGTAGTTCCAGCATAAAATCAATGTTCCATTAAAATTTAATGACCAGGAAGGGCTTAATAGTGGTGGAACAGATGCCTGTGCTTTTGAAAACGCCAACATCTCAAGGAACTCCTAGTGCTGTTGTCAGATCCTCTGACCGTTTCTGTTCTTTTCAGCTCAAGACGGCTACTGTGTGTGTGTGTGTGTGTGGGGGGGGGGGGGCAAAAGATATTGGCATTTTGCACCTAGTACCAGCAGAATCAAAAGTTAGTAAATTGACAGTAAAGCTCCATAAAATCCATCAAACATTGACAGAGGAGGCCTCAGCTGATGGCACATTATAGTCATAACTATAATTACTCATTGAGTTTATGTTCAATTAGGGCTATTGAGATTCCATACTCACTGTTACTTTTGATGCTACTTTATATCGTTCATGTACAGTACATTTTATGAAAAAGAAAGGCATATAAACATGGAATTAACGAGTAGGCCTGTAAGATATTGCTGAATTATGCAACAGATTTTATTCACGTGCTGAAACTGAGCAGCTTTAGTACATAATAAAGTGATGATTTTAAGTGTGATAATTTAATAAGAAAATTACAAGACATTTATTTGACTTTTGTTTTGCCCTAAATTAAACAATTTAATGTATTGTCCCTTTTTAATATTTTGCCTGGGGAAGTGAATGGTTATGTCTACATTGCAACAGATAATATTTTTTGGTTATACATTTTGGTGGTAGCCAAAATTCAACATGGCCATGTTGAATAAAGATTTTAGAATTATTTGGTAGAATATAGATGATAGATTTGTAAATGCTTCCACTGCTCTGCAAGTATTTGTCATGTTGTGACCATGAAGAAGATTTTAAACCCACATATAACCATCTGGTCCAGAAATCAGTCTTAATACTTTCTAGAGCTCAGCAATATGGCCCCCCCAAAAAATCCAATTTTGTTCTTATTCATTTATTTTTTCCCCCAAATAATGGAGTTTTTATTTTTATCGATTCCTTTTCTAGCGACATGAGCTGAAGACAAAACATGAGTGAAAAACACTCTTTTCTTGCACTATACATTGTAATATATTCATTTTCTTGTATTATATTACTAGAAGAAAACAAGTTGCAATTTGAATTTTCCTTGAATATGAAAGGTTTCTAGAGGAACAATCTTCTGTCTGAGGTTTGTGAGTTTCAGAAAATCTTCAAGCAACACACAAGTCTCTCTGATTTAAATTCTGATTTAAACCAATTCAGTGTATTCTCCAGAATTAATACTGACTGAAATATAAAGGGTTATCATGACTGTATTTTTGACAACATTATGAGGCCTTAACTATATGGTATCATGGTAAATGTGTTGTTTGGAGGCTTATAGACATGGTCATTCAAAAACATCACAGCAGAATCGCGAACAGGTGTCGTCTCATATCGCATTAAACGATTCCTTAAACCAGGCCCTGTTACCTGCAATCATCTACAAAGAGTATGTTAGCTGAATATAAAAAATAAATAAATAAATAATACCTTAATCTGATTAAAAGCCTGGTTTTTATTTGCAAACAAATGAGAGTGAACTTGTCGGTGTCTTGTGCTATTGTTTTTATTAACTTTATCATTGCTATTGTTGTCATCATTATTAATTGTAGCAGAACAAGATAAATCAAAACACCCCTCAGCAATCATGGCTTAAGTTTCTTCATACTCAGCTGGAACAGAGAGATAGAAAGATAAAGAGAGAGGAAGAGAGAGAGTGAGAAAGTGGAAAATCTTAATCAGTTTTTTTTCTTTTTTTTTTTTTTCTTTGAGGACCATATGGAAGGGTTCAAGCAGCCAACCATATGTTGAAGGCTTTTGTCATGGAAATCATACTTTTTGGCACTTTTCATTGCGCAGCCGAGCCGGGCACATAAATAAAAGAAAACAAGAACAGAAAATCATAAAACATGATCAAATCTTTGAGAATACACAGAGTTTGAAGGTTTTTTTTTTCTTAACTTACAACAGATAGCTTTTAATCAAGACACTCCCTGATTCACATGGCCACCCAGACTGCAATTGGTACCTGTATTCGTCTTTTTTTTTGTTAAAAAATAAAATAAAACAAAATAAGACAGCATGAATAGAAAAAGAGCAATTAAATGTCTACATGCATTGTCATATTATTGCTGTGATATATTTACAGATATATTTACAAAATTGTCAAAGAGGAACAATGTTTCCCTACGTCTAAATTCAGAATAAGAACTGGAAGAATCGAATTGTGCCTCCTCTTCTGTCTGTAGTCAGTGTCTTTCTCTATAATGCTGCTGCTTTTAGGTGCAAGCTGCTGCCTGCATTTCAGAATGATGTCATCGCTTTATGTCTGATTAAAACCTTTCCCAGGTTTTGAAACACACACACACAGGTTAGAAAGTAAGACCTAATGGTTTTAGGTTTTCTGATCTATGGATTTTGCGGTTTTGTTTTTCCTTTTTGCAAAATTTCAATAAAACTGCAAACCTGCCACGCTGTGTGTTCAGTGAGTGAATCAAGAGACAGGTGGTTTGGATGCCCTCATGCAGTGATTCAGCTGTAGCACTTAGACGACCATTGACAAGATGATGGCGAAACGGGTTGAGGGGGGCGGGGGGGTTTGGGGGGAGACAAACAGCAGAAACCCCGTCTTTCCTCTTTCCTCCTCAGTTCTGTTTTTTAGGGTGAGCTCAGCATTACTGCGCTGGTGTCATCCATTTGGAATATGCAAATAGCTGACAGTGCATTTGCCTGCTGGTGCTTGACCTTCCCCTTGGAGGTCGCTCACCGACTCAATTACGCTCCCTATCTGCAGTCTGTCTGCAAACACCTGTTATCCTCCCACACTCCGCCACCCTCCGCCAATCCCACTTCAGCACTCCTCATCCTCTGCGTCTGTTTAGAGGCAGTCGGGATGGGACGAGGACGGCTGACGAGCAGAGACGCGGGGCGAATGATGGGGGAGCCGGAGGAGCGTAACGGCACGTCATTTTAATATAACAATCTTAAAAACTTTCTCTACCAAGACGGCTCGCGTCAGGATCATTTCCATTAGCGCCGGGTTATGTGTGCAGACAGCCAACCTTATGTTATCCGAGAGCCGTGCTCCCCTTTGACGCCTCAGAGATTTGCTAAGCTGTTTTAAGATGGTCGCGTGTGATTGGAGAGCAGCGGTGACTTTGACTCTTAACTGTATTTTAATGGCCGGGTGTATCAGTGGCTTAACATGAGAATTATTGTTGCATTATACATATCCTGCCAGCAAGTTCAATCAAAGCATGTCTGTGCCACAGCTGCCAAAGGTAGATTTTTACCTGGTTGCTCTTACAAAAAAAAAAAAACCCAAAAAATAAAATGGTAAAATAGAATAAATAAAAAGTGAAATAAATGTACACCAGCCTTTTCAAATCGAATTGATGCAGTTTAGGATTTTGCTCCATGGAAGATTCATTCCTGTTATTATTGCTTTTACACGTTTGAAGCCTTGGTGCAACTCGTAATATACAAGTGCACCTACATTATTCAATTCTCTCACTTCCACAAACGGCTAATGGTATATTTTCAGGGCAATGTGTACGTAACATTAAACATTTGTGGGGGGGGCGTTATTTATTGCCTGAGACGAAAGGACAAACAGGTGACAAATCTCCAGTCTCGAGGAGGCAGTGTCATTTTGGAAACAGCAAGATAGAGAATGTTTTAAAGTTTGATTTTCATTGTTTCTTTTTATTGCCCTCGATCCACTGAAAACAGGACAGCTGTGATTGTTATACATGTCAATTGCTGTGTGAGTAGTTATTGCCATGAAACAAAAGTAAGTCTGCATTCACTGCGTTACAGTCTTCTAACACTGGTTCTGTACATTGTTCCTCTTTAAAAAACTAAGTCCCGTGGACTCTCTACAGTTTTCATGCATATCAACATTTTCTTTGAAGATCAGCAGCATCTTACAAGGTCAATGGATGTTCATTTTTTTTTAACTCATTATAAACAATAAATAAATACATGATAATTTAGCCAGTTTTCAATAAATACACAAAAATAAAGTAATAAATAAATAAATAAATAGGTAAATAAATAGATAAATAGGTAAATAAAGTATATACATGATAAATAGATGGTTATGCATCTAAACCGTGGGCGAAGCTTTGAGCGACGTACTACAAACAGACAAAACAGATTGATTTGACTGTCACTTTGTAACTGAGGGTGTGTGAGTCCATACCTTCACTTTGAGGTAACACTGGCGGAAGGAAGAGCACCTCAAACACCGGGTGAAGACTGTTATTTAAGACTGGACGATGCACCATAAAGGCAGCAGAGTTTATGCAAGCCACCATGGTGGAGGAAGAACAACGAGAGATTTCATTGCTATAGACAAGTCAACCGCACATGGCACTTATAACAATAGATCATTTGGTCTGGCTCTCAGTGTTTTTTTTTTTTGTCCGAGTCCGAGTGGTGAGATTACAAATTTGATAGGACGGAGTGAATAATAACCTGTTCAACAGGCGTCTTACGCGTTTTAAAATCACTGCACTAGCAGGTCTGAGTTGAGTGACCTATGGCCTATGATCTTGTAGCTTATGTAGTTCATGAAACGAGCTGAGCTTTAGCTGTTTTTTTCTTTTTTGAAAACCCACAGTTACAAAGATGCTATTGACCAACGAGGGATAACAAGCACAAAAAAATAAATTTAGAAAAATCAAATAGAAAAATAACATCCGTTGAATTGAAACATTGGTGTGGAAAAAGGGGGTTGTCTTTTTACCTTTTAAAATGATCTCCCTTTTTTTTTTTGCAAATACTGTCATAGTTCACATTTTCATAAAAAGTTCATGTTGGCAGTTGCAAAAGAATTCAATTCTTAGCAAATAAAAAGCAGCATAAAAATACAAGAGGTCATTTTGTCTCTAAAAAACAAAAGAACACTGTTAGTCCTTTTTTATGTTTTTTTTCTTTTTCCATTACTATTTGCTATAAAATATCAGGAATCTAAATATTATTACTATTGATATCAATATCATTATAGTCATTGATAAAAATTCACATGCCAGGCCTCATATATAATAGTGTGTGTGTTTGTATGTGCACACGTGCGTACAAGAGCGTGTGTGTGTGTGTGTTTGTGTGTGCATATGCATGTCAGTGCGTGTAATGTGTGCCCACGTCTGTGTGGGCGCATGTCACTTAATTGTGTACAACTATCATCTACAGTTTCTATTTGGGGGAAGGTTGTTTGATTGTTAGTTCCTGTGGATGATTAGCTACTGTGCAGGGAAAAAATCCAGCATCTTTTGAAATTGTCTTTGCCATAATCATTAGAGTTTCTTCACGTAATCTCAGTGAAAATATTGCTTTCTAAAAAAAGGGAAGAAAAAAGGCATGGAGGGCAGAGTGAACAGGGTTATTGGTTTTTGCGAACCCACAACAAGGGGTTCAAAAATTTAGCTTCTTCCTCGCGGTTAGTTTTCTGATCCAGAGTCATCTTCGTCTGCGGAGCCCTTGAAGCAAGCTGACTCATAGTGCTTGTTCAGGTAGGACTTGAGAGCGAAGGTCTTATTGCAGCGCTTGCATCTGTAGTGCTTGAAGGCAGAGTGTGTTTGCATGTGGGCGCGGAGGTTTGAACGGTCAGCAAAGGCTTTGCCACAGTGGGCACAGGCAAAGGGCTTCTCCCCCGTGTGTGAGCGCATGTGACCTTGGAGGAGCCACGGTCGGCTGAAGGCCTTGCTGCACACGTCGCATTTGTGCTTGAGGTCATGGGTGAGGATGTGCATGGCCAACGCCGGCATGGACACGTAGACTTTATTGCAGGTGGGACACTTGCGGGCCATCTTGCTGTCCAGGCTGCGGTGCGTCTGCTTGTGTCTGCTGAGGTTGGAGGAGGTGGCGTACGTCTTGCCGCACTCGTTGCAGGTGTGGCGAGGCGTGCCCGACCCCCTCTCCTGAGCCACATCGTTGGCAGTGCTGCTCCTCGAACCCCCTCCGTGACCCTCGCCGTCCCCCTTCCGCCTCGAACGCCCGTCAGAGATGAAAAAGGCATCCATGGTGTAACCCTCGGCCAGGGCCTCCGATTCACCACTGTAGAAGCCGCTGGCCGTCATGCCAGACTGGGGGCTGTCGGGGTGCTTGAGGTCGGGGTCACAGTACTCCCCTCCGCTGCTCACCTGGGTGTATAGGGGGTCCGACACCGGCGAAGCCAGCTTGTGCTCCATCTTCTTCTCCCCCTGGTATACAGATGGCGTGATGTAATCCTGGATGTAGCCTGGGTAAGAAACACACGCAAACACAGTTGGCCAGGGGTTGTGATGGATAAGGACACAGTGGCATGCGGGTGATTACATGATTATCATGTTGGATGGTTGCCCTTCGCGAAACGGTGAAAGGAGTAGCGTCGCAGATTGCATTTCTTCCACATCTAACAGGTTATACACACAATAGCGCAGTAATGCGGGGAAACGTGATGCGCTTAACTGCATTCGGGAAGGTTGCAATTTTACAGTCAGGATGAGCAGTAGATAATAGCTCATCAAAGAATTCTCCTGCGTAAAGGGGATGCATATTACAGCCCCCTCTCAACTGAAGCGGTCTCATTGATTAGAACTTCTTGTAATGATACGATTTCTTCATCTATGAAATGTCAATCCTCTGCGGCCGAGGCTTGTCCATGTTTTCTTAATGAAGGTTCTTGGAGTACTCGCATTATGAGTCAAACGGAGTGCACACATTGCATCGAGGGGTACCGGCTCAGAGAAGCACCGCATTTAATTCTTAACAGATGCTAATAAACCTGTGTACATACATTAAATTTCCTAATCAATCCGGTTCAGCAAGGCTGATGTAAAAAAAAAAAACCCCAAAAGAAACCCTTACACATCTTGACAAGTTTGTATTCCCCATTGTGCACGTAACAGTCACTTATGTCCTGACTTGTTACACGGCTGCTTTTGTAGGATTTACTGCTACTCCTCAAGTAGGTTTATGCGAACATGATGCATTAAAGTGCAGAATGCCACCGATGATTTAAATGTCCCCAACTGTACAGAGCATGATTTCAGGAAGATATATTTTAGTTGGCAACTGCACATGTATTTTCTTTCATTTCCGAAACTGCTTTCTGCCAAAAGAGCTAAAAGGCTGGCTGGCAGTTAAATCCATCTGAATAGGTCTCAATGCATTCTTGTGAGAATTGATGCGAGTAAAAACACAAAGATTTAGTGAAATTTCTTCCTCAAATGAAATAGTGCATAACGGCACAAAAAAAAGCCATTCCTAAGCACTGTGTGCAGCAAGCAGTGGAAATTAGGTATTGACTGCGTTTTAATGAAATTCAAAGTTTTGAACTGATCAATAGACTATCATCTGTAAAATAGTGCAGCTGGTGGAAGAGCCGAGCAGCGGAGAAGACAGAAGTAGTGTGAGGGATCAGATCAAGTATCTTGCGACACACAATAATAGTTTATTGAGCACGGTGTACTTGAGGACTGTAACGTGTGATCCTCGGCGTGGCCAGGAAGCAAATTCCCCACATTGTTTGTGAAGAGGGTCACCTGCCTCTAGCACCACGCACACTCAAGTGCCTCGAAGAAACAGGCCATTAAGAAATCAGCTGAAGTGCTCTCTTACTACAGTCTCTCCTTTCCCAAGGGGTTCTGTCCACACACCCACTTTGTCAAAGACATGACCATGACACCCCGGGACAGGGGTCTGTGCTCAGCTGCACCAGTTAAACATTTTAAAAACACGCAGACGGCCAGGCAGCAACTTCAAAAACAAAACAAAAAAACAACTAGCGGAATAATTAAAGAGGCGAGTAAAACACCCAATCCACTGGTGTGTTGAAATTGCAGATGCCTTTAATGGCCATTAGCCGAATCGCAACCTCATGATTAATCTGGCATATTTTTGTGGTTACTATTACAGGCACAGTTGAAGGCTCCACAGTACAAACACCAACACAGCACCGTGGCCGTTTTTTAATGTTGAGATTTTTTCCACCCTACAAAGCACACTGTATCAATGTATGCGCGGTTGTTTACTACGTTTCAATTACCCAAGGTCAGACAAGGAGCTCATCATTTAGGACTAGCGCTGTATCAGCCTTTACAGCTCATAGACTCATTTCTCTAATGCAAAGCAAGCATGTAATTAATGGACCCTCTCAGCCACCCCTCTTTGTTGTTCGACAGACACTCAAGTCAAATGTCTCCACAAAGGGGGAAAGAAAATCTCCTGGCACAGGAGAAGTGCTGATGCGAGGATTTTAGCCACGCTGAGAATTCTTTTATTTTGCCCCTTTTTTTTCTTTTTTTTTTGACTCAGCTTGAAAACGGGGATTCTTTTGTCCAAATTAACCATCTTTTGTGAACAGAACTGTGGAGGCTAATTGTTTCTTTTCTTCTACTTAAATCGTGCTTATTTTTCATGGTGTGGAACAATAGAATCACGAACAATAGAGAGTGAAAGTAATATTTGTAACTGTGTTTTAAATGTGTGCAGTGGAAAACCCAGACGTTGTTCACTCAAGCTAATAGAATATGTCTGGTGAAGATTTTCTATTTGTTTTTAAAACACGCTATTATACACAGCTATATTTCATACTTTTTTCTTTTACTCAACAAGTATCTTGAATTTAACTATCTGTTGTTTACAAATTGCTTATTAAAATAGTGTCAGTTATGTCCTCTAATCCTGTTCTCTTTAAATTTGCCTTTGCCAGTGTTATTGACTTGGTTGAATAACAGGTGGCATCATCACAACATTTTGACGTGGACTGTGATTGTGAAAATACCCTAACAAATCATAACAAAGACGCACATATGGCCCACTAAACGTGGCCACAAAATGGAAGCGGCAGAGCTTAAAGCAGCCTGTGAAAGTGAAGGTCGCCTCTCAGCGCCGACTGGGAGCTTAATGTGTCCGGTCCGTGCGTTGACCACAGTGCAGCTATGTGCCTTTCTTCGTGTTTACTGTACAACCACACGTCACGTGATCAGCCTCATTGCTGCCCCAAGCATTTTTGACTCCTTTTTCTCCTTCCTTTTTCGCTATCTCCCCCCCCCCCCCCCCCCCGCC
>JAPTHA010000027.1:5645285-5669487 GCA_029814585.1 Gymnapogon annona
CAGCCCGGCTCCCCACCTCCCTCCTGGCTGTATTGTACAGTGTGTTGATGTCTCTTGTGGCGGCGGTAGGCCTGCATGGCTGAAACTCTAACCCCTGCTAGTTTTCAAATGCCCGGAAGGAAGAGAAAGATGTAGTGTAGGGATGGGGGTGGGGAGACCATCCATGCTCCATTTGGATGGGAAGAGGGGGGCAAGGGAGGATCGGACTGTGATGGGAACTCAAGGACAATAACAGCTAAGGACAAATGTATCATCCGATACTCATCTCTCATATTCATGAATTTTTTAGTCCACATGATGACCAGATATAATCAGCCCGTGTGTGTCCTGCTACACCACAGGGTTTGCGCAGTCATACAAATGCATAACTGACGCCTCTCCTGATTAGACACACATTTTGTTCCCTATTTACATAAGCTAATCCGCGGCTGTGACCTGAATTGTGTCTGTCCTTCACCGGAGTCAAAAAACAAAAGTCTGGGAGCACGGCGTTGGGGGTGGGGTGGCCGCCGAGAGGATTATTTGGGATACTGATGCAAAAAAAATCAGCTGGGCACGCGCGTGTAACATCTCTTGTTAATTTTTCACACTACAGGCATGTTATTGGCGGAGGCAAGCGAACATCCCACCCGACACTAAAACAAAAGAGAATGCCATCTGTGCTAAGTAAGGAAATGTCAGGCATGCCGAAATCAGGACCGGAGCTGTCTACAGGCAGAGTGCAGAGCACGACTCGGACTATGGCTGGAGCGGGGCAGACTGGAGGCATGTTAAACTCACCATTCTCACTGAGACGAACCCCAAGGCTGGTCACCGAGTCTGTGATGGAGCGTGCAAAAGTAAAGGAGTCATCCAGGTGGTGGTGGTGATTGGAAGTGGAGACGTTGGACGAAGAGAAATCATCAAGCTTGATCTTCTTCACCAAAAATGAACGGGGCATGTTTCAATGGATAAAAACACAGAGCTGAGAAAAACACATGAGAAAAAATAAAAGACCCTCTGAGGAAGCACGCGGGCAGAGCCGGCTCGACGGTAAATCCTTTGCGTTTTAATGTGAAGACAACGGCCAAAAACATAAGATGAAGAAAGAAAACGGAAATCAGAGGAGAACGAGGCTGACGGCAATGCTGTGTGATACTCTCTGGCTCCCCCAGCTTCCCCCAGAAAAATAAAAAAATAAAAAATAAAAGCGATCCTGTTCAGCACTGGATAGCTCCTGTGATGCAGCAGGCTTAAGGGACCAGTGAGGAAGAGAAGAGATGGAGACAGACAGAGAGAGGAGGGAGAGAGAGAGACTGTCAGACTAGCTGAGATCAGCAATCACGCCAGCCTTTATATGGGGCACAGGCAGTGGAAGATCAGGTGGTGCTGCGAAATGGAGCTGCTTAGCTTTAATCCATCAAATGTCCCCGGGGACACACATCAAATTACTACTGAACCGTCTGTGCATTCGCACACAGACAGAGGAGAAAGAACACAGCCAGACCCCCACTGCCCCCACTGCTGCTCCCCCCCTTCTCCTTACACCCCTCCCTCTTTCACCCCGCTTATGCTCTGTGCTCGGAGGAGGAGTAAAAGAGGAGGGCAGACAATGGAGATGTGGATGAGAGCACACTCAGTGTCCTCTCCCCCATTGTTTTCAGATGAAGTGGCACAGTTTATGTTTGCCTTGTACAGGCACTGCCTCCCTCATGTCAGCTCTGTTACCTCAGAGACCCTCAGATCTCACCGTCCTTTTCCACACACTGCACTGTACTTGCAGACCGTGCTGCACACATACAGTACAGCAGAGGTTTTTTTTCTGAGCATCTGGGTGCACTGGACCTTTTTTTTTTTTTAAAGCTGCACTGGATTCCAGCACTGTCGATGAGCAAGCTACAGGGGAAGTACATTGAGCTGCACTGCTCTGCTCATCTCTCTCCCTCCCCATTACCGCTGCACAGATGTGTGTCCTGCCATGCGTGGCAGTGAATTATCTGATTAATTAATTACATCTTTTTTGATTAGGGTGAAATCTAGAATTAGATTTGTGCTCACTAAATTGGCCAGATATTCTGTGGGTTGGTTTGTATATGTGGCCAATCGTTGGCTCGTCCTGTGAATTTTTATGCTGCGTTATACAGTGTGTCTTCCATTTAGGCCTTTTGTGAGTGAATGAAAGTGAAACATTGGTACGCAGAAGTTAATTTGACAGCGCGTTTTAAAAATCACTGTGGAAAATGCACTGCACCTGTTTGATTCTCAAACCAGCGCCTATCTCCCCGTCACTTGTTAGATTAAATCACATGATTTCTTAAACGTCAAACACAACCAAAAACAAACCCTCATTATGGCATTTGTGTGCTGGCAGCTGTTTTATAGCTTTGACGTGATGGTTAATTTACTATGACCAACACCACAACAAATTAGGGAAGGAAATAGACATGTATTCGTGCTTGTTTTTGTCTGTTTCAGATTGGATGAATTCAGATTATGCTGAAAACAAATCTGTGTTTGTCTAAAGAGTGTGTAAGTAGTGCCATTATTAGACGCACTTTGTCCTTAAATTTAAATTCCGACCACTTGTAGATTCCCCCAACAAAATCCAAGTCGGGTGAATCTCGAACCATTTTAATAGAGTTTCCATTTTCATATTAACGGTGATCCTGAATTGGTCTTGAATGCAGTTAAAGGTGCCATGCACTTATCCCGACTTTTAAGGGTGCCCTTTGCGCCGGGTCGCCTTAAATCACCACTGCCACTAACGGTGACCCTGCCGCTCGGACCTGGCAGGTCTCGAGAGGAGCCTATGTTAAATAAGCGCGGTCAGGATTTATCGCACGTTATGTGATTGTACATTACAACACAAGTTCACGTTGCTGTCAGCGAGCCAAGCTTATAGAGCAGCAGCAAGGACGAGAAAGGTCAGGGAGAGAGGGATCATGGGAAAAATAATGGGTTGTGGTGCATTTACTGTGATTTTTTTTTTTTTTTTTTTTTTTTGAATGTCAACTAGTACAAAGTAATCAGTTACCGCTTTTATTTACCTCACCATACTATGTGACACTTTTTGTCACTCAGATCTTTGGCCATTGTTGTCCGCCTCCAGTGTTGATAAATTTAAGACGCCGCCCGTGATGTTGACTTGTTCATCAAACGGAAAGGTTAAATGAACGATGACCGTTCCTTCGTTGTGGTTGAACCTTTCCAATATCATCTCAAACCTGCAGTCCGATTCCACAGCCCACCTCTGGCAGAAGCACTCATTATTCTGCTCCACAGAGCATTGAAGCGCAGCCAGTTAACTTCTCAAAAAGTATAAATAAACAATGCATTTACCTCACAGCATCTGAGGTACCGCGGCAACATCTAGGTGTTAATAATGGGTCTGGGAAATGACTCCACTATGATGGCTTTTTTTTTTTTATTAATAAGCATCATTGTTTTCTTGGGATATGATCAAAACTGCAATTTAAAAACTACAGAATAACCTTTTTTTTCCATGTTTTTTTTTATCAGCCATGCAGTTATATTTCCATGCTCCTATGTGATCTACTAATACATGTCTTGTAATCACCTGGTTGGGATGCCACACATCACAGATAAGGCTTCATCTTTAATATTTACAGCAGCTTGAGAGTAAAGCTGATATTTGACCCAGAATATTTACACATGCACTAGAGCTGTGTATCTGCAAAAATCTGGGAACACAGTACACATTCACTCATATTGTTACATTATTTTTAATTTTGGTAAAACTATTATAGTATACAGAATGCATCATTTGAAAACAATTTTTAAATGTACTTGTTTGCAAACACCAGTAGGTCCTGCATTTCTGTTTATCACCGTCCTGGTAAACAACACAAATTAAACCACCGGCTGCTACAGATCTATTTCGAGAATTGATGCAGGATCATAAAACATAACATCAGTGTATTGGTATTTCCTTAATTCTTCCTAATCTATACTCGCGTGTAAATACATCCTTGCACTCTTGTGTGGTATAGTTGAACAGATAAATGCTCGAAGCAGTGCAACAGGTAAAGCTACAGGTTACAGTTGAATTGAAACAAACAAAAGGAGACGGGGCCCAGATTGAAACCTTTCTCCAGTTACATGTTTCCAGCAGCAGGCAATACATCTCCAATTGTTTCCACCTTTTACGTCTCTTTCTCCAGAGAGAGCTTGGGTCCACTTATGTCCCCCAGACTCCCTCTGACATGTGGCCACTGCCTCAGGACGTTACCATAGAGACTGACCCCCTCGGGCTGGACGAGTGTTTTTTTTTTTCCTCCTCTCGGTGGTGCAGGAGCGGTGCAGCACGGGCAGGATCTGAGTTGCGGTCAGATGGGTGGGCTGAGGCTGTGATACAATCAACCTCATTAACATCTCGTATGGCCCTCCAGGGTTATGGAGATGACCTGAGCGGCTGCGTGAATGAAGTCAATCTAGTTGATTTGTTTCTTCGCACTGTTCCACCAGACGCCGCTGACAATTACCCCGGTTACGGCCGAGTTTATTATCTGTATTTACAGACACGTGAATTCCATTTAATCAACTGTGTCGTCTGATGAGAACAGGCTGCGTGGAAAGAGGCAGTTTTTGTAGAGGTCGTCGTGCATAAAAATCTGGAACGCAACTGTTTCAACGAGGTTATATAAAGTCACTCTGAGCCTGTTGGGCTAGGTGAAGAGAAGTAAAGAGTCCATTAGGCATAGCCATCTATAATTCACCTCTCTTGCTTACTAGGTCACTTCAACAGGCCTTTTTTTCCCCAGCAGCTACATTAAGAGACTCTTGTGCTCTTTTAAAACGACAAAAGCTGCCGGTGATTAAAATGTTTAGAGTGCGCAAATGCAACAAGTATATATTTCATTAGAATATCCTCAGCCTTTTTTCATTCATTCTCTGGCTACTATTTATTTTTTCTTTTCTCATGCATGCATTTCACAGAAATGTTTTTTTTTTTTTTTTTTAAACCTTTGGACACAGACTCTAATCACACACGGCTCAGTCAAGGGGTCACCGTTGCAATATATTTAACATTTTACTGCGGATTCCAAGCTTAACATTAAGTCTAAATAGAACTTAACAGTCTTGCCAGCCATACTGTATCTAATGCTGTTTGGCAGATAGTTCAGTGTATCACTCATGCCCTATTTGGCTTGTGTCTGCCTGTTGTCCTGTATGCATCTCGAAGCGTGTGTGCATTTGTTGTCCATGGGCAACTGTTCAGTAAATAGGGCAATTAAGTGTGAAAAGCAGAAAGGAGCTAGCATGTTCCTATCTCTTTGGTGGGGGAGATAATTTATGCTAATAACATCTCTACAGCTCAAGCTGCCCAAAAATGATAGCAGACCCTTTTGGCTTCAGAAGAATCTTTTCATCCTCTTGAAAAAAAAAAAAAGTGGTTTCTCAACACCTTGCAAATAAGACAGCTGTGTGGCAGTGAATGGATCTCTCTCCCTCTCTCTGCCTTTCATCTCCAGATGATAATCTTTTCTCCTTCACTGTCTTGTATGGTGCATGTTTGTTCTTCATTTAGCCTGTGGAATACTTGAAACCTAGTTTCCCCTCCGTCTCTCCGCTGCTCTCTTAGCCTCACACCCTGCGCACAATCCATCATCATTTTTCCTTGAAGAGCCTTCATAGGAAGCTGCTGCATGTGTGAATGTATTACTGTAAATAGTATCCTATGCATGAGTGATGCTTCTTAATAACACTTAAACTCGGGCTCAGTATGCTGTTCATGTGGCATAAATTCCTCTATCATACGGAGGGGCATTGTGTGGCTGTGGAGAGCAGGGTCTGTGATGATGGTTCAATAAATAACCCAAGTGAAAGTAGAAGCAATAAACCATATGAAATCTCCAACCACTGCGTCCTATCATGCTCTGTAAGAGGTCTCATGTCAGCCTCTAAGAACAAATGTGTTAGCTTTCAAGGGTAAGATCATTTCTAAGGTGCACCAGCAAAAAAACATGATCACTGATGTGTGTTGCATTTTGACGCTTTTGGTCTTACAAGTGGAAATGCACACTGAATGAAAACACCAGTCGGTGCAATCATACAATCGCACAAGGGCAACAGTTTGTTTCAATAAGAAGTGCAGATCTGTGAAAGTATCAAACAATTTTTTTTTCAATACGTTTGCGTACAACGTAATGCAGGTATGATAGATTGGTGTCTGTTTGGGCATTGAGGTTTGTGCAGGGTAGACCAGCTGAAATGTACACTGGCAAAGGGGTCAATGCTTTATAGGTGGCCAAAAACATCAGTAGGGCCGTGACAACAACGATACCACTTGATTATCTCAAGGTCGCAGTCGCAAAAGTGTCCCCAAAATCGCACCCCACCGCCAGTCAAATGGTGCAAAGCAACGGAAGAATTATCAGAAAGATTGTTTATTTCTGTCAGATCTACTAAACTGTGTAGCGCAAATAGTGATTTCTGTTCTATAGTAGAACTGCACATTCCTTGTCTGTTCATCTAGATTTGCTTTAATTGAAAAGTAGACAATAATTTATATGGGGGATGAATTAAAAATCGCTTTTCATTACTTAAGTGTTTTTAATAACTAGTAATCTGTAACTGGTTCTGGGAAAGCGTTCTATTGTACTCCTAGTGAAGCACTTTAGTAATATAATGTAGTAATTAAACCTTAGCTATAACAGTCATCATCACACCTTGCGCTGATTTATCAAGAAATAATTGTTCAGATAATCTTAGTCTAAATTAATTGGGTTAATTAATCACTACTGTGTCCTCGCCTCGCCCGTTCAAATAAAGGCATTGTAGGGTTTTTTTTTTCCACATTATGTTCCATCACGAAGGTCAGAGCTGTGGGTAATAGACTGTCGTTTCCAATTTGTACTTCCACGCAAAGGAAGAGCAAATGCATTAGTGAGATGGTATCAGTATGTTTAAAATTAGACAACAAATGGACAGATTTGCATGCATGCAGCATGGATGGAGCAGCCCTGCAGGAGCTGCACGGACAGATTAGTCAGGTAGCTCGTTGTGAGCAACGGCAAGAAAACAATTACACACCAGTTACTAATTTTCTTTTTGAGGATTCAATGCACCTGTTTGCATCCAAAGGCACAAACAAAAAAACTGGTTCTCGACACCGGCAGACCCTGTGCTTCTATGAATAAAGTAAGGAAATTTGCAACCAAACAAATTTTCCATCAGGCAACTCTGAGACGGGCATTTTCCCTCTTATGTGTTTTTGCTACCAGTGCATGTCAGGCAAAGAGGTGAGATCAATTTCCACAGGATTAGGCTGCCTGGGGAAAATGATTGCTTTTTCTAATACTTAGTAACAATTTTTCAATTTCCTGTGGTCTTTGTTACTCTCAACATTTTTGCAAATGAGCAAAACAGAGGCAAGCGGCGTTGCTGCTCCGTGAACTTCACCTTGGGACCACGCGTCATTTGCATATATATTGAGAGCATACGTTTTTGGTTTATAATAGTCACCAATCTGGGGTGGGGGCAGGGAACCGGGGGAGGCTGGCAGGCATTCTGTCACCTGTTATGAGGCCCTTGTCCATGAACATCCCTGAGAGACGAAAGCAGGCGATAATTACGGTGCCGAGACTAAACTGGTGTTGCTCTCTCCCTTCACACATTGTTTTAAATCTGAGGAGGAAAAAGTAAAACAAAGACAGCCACGGGGCACCTCTTTTGTTTCCCACCTCCCAGAGATTTTCCAGGAGCTTCAGCATTCACAGAAAATGAAATTAATCTATTGGCACAGCACTGATCCTGTGGTGATTACAGTTTGAGCCTGACACTAATAAATCTGCACGTTCCACTCTTTGCACTTGCACAGTGTACATGGGCTCGCCGCATTCAGGCAGAATCAGAGGAGATACTCTGCAGATGGTCACATGACAAATGGCTTTATTGCCCCGTTGTGGAGATTTGAATCTTAATTGAGTGTCTCAACAGTGATGTGTGCACTTGGTATGACTCACCGTGAGTCTTTTGCTAGAGGACAGATGAGCTCTGTTGCTTTTACTTCACTTGGCTGCTGCCACTTATTTATATTTCATCTTGGATCTTTTTGAACCAGCCTCAGTATTCAGGTTTTCTTTTTCAGTGTTTTGTGCAGGAGCAGAGCCTACGGAGGACAATTTCCAAACACGTGAAGTGAATTGCACTTGAGCGATGTTATTTTCCTTAATTGTAAAAAAAAATTTGAATTTCAGCAATTTTTATTGGGTGTCTAAATTTGAATATGGAATAATGTGGGGCTTTTGCACGTTTGCACACTGATGCATGTGCACCACGCATCACTGCTTTTGTGTGTGTTGAGCGCTTTTCAAAGGGCATGCTTTTGTGCAGGCACAGATGATGCAGCTGGCAGAAGCATGACTATTGCTGGAAGCATGTCCACGTTGGCACACTTACAGAAAGCCCTGGCTCCTGGGTCACACTTTATATAGGCTACATAAAGGCTGCCTGCCCGTCTGCTGTCTGGCCCATCGATAACGCCTGTAATGCACAGACAATTTAAACATATTGGCCCTTGTCACATCCTTGTAATGGACTATAGTTATTTTATCATTTCCTGTGTTTCATTCAAAGTGGTATGTATTTCTACAGAAACTCTCACAAGTTGCAGCATTTTATGTTTACACTGTACCAGAAAGCAACCACAGCAGTCACTGTTAACACACCAAAGGCTTACCTTAATTTGGTTATGTTAACCTCCCTCTGAACCCAAAATGTAATGTGTGAAGCTAAAAAAAAAAGGGCAATTGTGTAATTCTTCAACAGGATCAATCATCTTTCCTATGTAAAGATAGCTCCATTTATTCTGTAATTGCCTGATAAATTAACCAGCACAGACACCTGTCAAAACAGCAGACAATCTCTGTGAATCCACCTCCCAACAGGCTCCTCTTGATGGGCTAAGTTGGTAATGACAACTCCCCAAGTCTGTCCCCTCAGGCTGAAGGATGAGAGCACTGTAGAGTTCTCTTTCCCAATCCGTCCCTATTAGGATAATGCATCAAATAGACATTTTAATTTGAAGTTCATTTTCTCCTCAAGGCTGTGTAAATGTCTGTAAGCATGCGTGCTGCAGGAGATAACCTTTCCTTGCAGTGTTGGCTCATGTGATATTTTTGGGTCTTTAATGAAATGCTCGGTTATCATTTACTGCATTTTGACTCGGGAGAAAGGGTGCGAGCCCAAACGTGTTTTAGGGACTCTTAGAATTAGGCAGACTCCAAATACAAAGATTAAATCCCACTGTTTCTTTTTATAGAGCTCCACCTCCAGCTCGACTAAAAAAAAAACAAAAACTGCAGATGACTCATTGATTTCCAGAAACAAACCAAATTGCCAGCAGTGGTAAACACCAGTGTGACTTGGAGGAAACCTCATCACTCAGCAGTTATATTGTTGTGCACCCGGCGACCTCCTTTTTCAACCTAGCTAGTGTGACGATAACGTGCGTGAAATGAGCGCCAAGGCCTGCCAGCGGTGCCTGAGCCCTCGCAGGGCCCGACACCTGCCTGCGCTCAGCTGTTCCCGCCACGGTTGACCGCATGTGGCTAATAAACAGACCTGTCCTTATCGCTGGAACTCCATTAACGGGGGTCGCAGTCACCTGAATCCCTCGCTGGGGCGACAGCAAATTACAAGGCAAATGTAATGGGTTTTGCTATATTGCCACACACCGAGATAGTGAATTACACCAAAGGCCTGATGTTATTACATGTCCCCAGGACGCTGGCTCTGTGTTTTATGATGACTACAGTGAAAACCAGGTCAGTGCTCAAATTGTCATGCTCTTCGGCTCCATTGCTCCAGTTCTATCTATCATGTCCATTCAAAGGGGACAAAGGCATCCAGCAGGTCGTGCACTTCACATCTTAGCCAATGGTGAGCACTTGAGACAAGTGTCCCCATCCCAGAGTAAAACCAAGTGGATCAGTTCACATACAAGTGTAGACAGGATTTATTAGACCTGGCAGGATCACAGCAACAGAAGAGTAGTCTACACACTGTTGGACACCAAGTAGGTCATTTAAATCACCTTAAAACATTTCGCACTTTGATCTTGAGAGAATTAAACTACCCCGCAGTTCTCACAGCCTGACAGTGTGTAGATATTTCTGCACTCCGTGACTTCCAGTGGTATGCTTCTGGTTCGTCATTCAAAGGTTATCGACACAAATTTCAACTACTTTTTTCCACTGATGGAAAATGGATTCGTAAACATTTCCACATATTGACAATCCACACTGAAATTATACATGTGATGTATGAAGATGAAATTACCTTAAAAAAATGTTGCAGGTCTTTTAAAAAAAGTCATAAAAATGAAATATCACCACCATTTGTTTTATTTCTATGAGAGACATTCAGTTACAGACATTTGCAAAAAGAGGAGAATCTGTCATGCAGGATAACTTCAGTAAATACTCACATGCTGAGTGAAAATAAAGTTACTGTTCATTCATCTTTATCCAAGTGGTATTTTGCGCAGTGTTTATGACATGTTTATATCACAGTGATGACTAAACCATTTATCAGCCGCAACGGAAACGCATTAAGTACAGCTCTACTAAAACGCTCAGTGTGCTCTGTAATCTAAAAGTCTACATCTGTGCCAAGAAAAAAATTCCTGCTGGTATTTAACTGGTGAACGATACGAGTCTTGAACCAGTGAAACATGTAACATAAACTGCTTCTCTGGGTGGAAAATTGTGCTGGTGATAGAAAGAGGCCACCTGTAAGACATTTTACTGGACAAAAACTGCCATTTTTTATTCGCGTTTGGGTTTCGTCCAACACGCTTCCTATTTTGGGTTTTTGTGTTGTTGGGGAGTCTGAGTAATGATTCCCTTCCACTAACAATTGTGTAAGCTGGTCTCTGTATGCTCTGCTCTACATGAGAAAGCAGGACATGTTACAGAAACAGTCAGGGCAAAGGGTTTTTTTTGATTACTGAACCCTGTATCTTTTCTTTGGCCATACATCTTCTTTGGCTCAACCCCTCTACCCCCACCCCCCAGGGCCTCGGGCCATCCAACACCACAGGCCAGCTCATGAGAAGGAGGCAGGGACAATGGTACCTGCAGGTCCCTATCCAGGCCCAGGAGATACCACTGGGGCCTCATTGACAAATTGTCCTTGTCTGGCCGCATGAGAGAGTGGGGATTGCGGTAATTGCATATTTCCCTCTAATTGCATTTGTCACATGTGGGGTCTGCTGCTGTGGAGCTAGGACACAGCCCCTTCTCGGTGATGTGTTAAACCAAACAGCTGAACTCTCACCTATACCAGGAGAAAAAGGGGATGTGCAAGAAGGGGCCTGCAAAGAGGGCAATAAATTATGCAGCGGCACAAAACATCAGCAGAGCAGCTCTGGAGTCGGACGCAGAATCTGCTGCCAGATGGAGATGCGCTGCAGGTCCATTACGGATCATTTAAGGGTCGAGTCGGTTTTGCTTTATCTGGACAATCGAGATCTGCAACCTGCATGTTAGAGCACCGTTGAGGTCATATTCTTCCCCCCCATCCTGCCCGTGATAAAATACTCTTACGTTTAATGTAACCTCAGCTGATCTGAAATAACTTGAATCTGTCAGCAGGAAAAACACAAACCTGCACGAGTTGAAGTATTTGAGGTTTTTTTTTCTCATCAGAAAACATCCCCGATGGCGATGGGAATCTTTGTATTTTTAGCCTCGTCCCCGTCTGTCATGTTTGAGCCCTGTTTTTCCTGGTTCAGCAAAGTTTCATGAGGGGTGGGGCAATAATAATGAGTGGCTCTCATCTTGGCTTCTGGTGCCTTGTGATATGCGGCCAGGCTCCTGCATTATACAGAGGGGTTGTACAACTACATTTTAATCCACTCGTGTTTCTGGCCTGATAAAAGGATTCTCTCCATCTCTTTCTGGTTAATTCACACCATCATCAATCAAATGTGTCCCCCCCACCACCCCCCCTCCTCCTCCTCCTTGCTCTCTCCTGGGTTTTGGGGTCTGCTGCAGATAGGTTGGGGGTCCCCCGAGGGGGTTAGGGACATGACGGACTGGTCACAGATGCCACAGAAATTAAAATGCAAGAGTCTGTGCAAGGTGTTACATTTCTCAGACACGCTCATTTGTAGTAATATCTGGGCAACATAAGGAGGCTTATAAGATTCCAAATGCGACTCTCACCAGATTACGTGAATATGATTAAAACAACATGCTATTTTAGAGTGCTATCTCCAGTGTGGCTACAAGTGTGGAAGATTCCCTGTGTGGTAGAGACACTGTCTTTGTCTTCCACCATTGTCTGCACGTGACAGTCGCCACAGGCTACTTAGTAATGAATATGTGCCTGTAGCATGTGTGTCGTGTGGATCCTATGAATAGAGTAAATATGCACATCTCTGCACAACAGGTCAGCTTCAGAACACGGATAGAAGGGAATATGATCAACCACAGAATAAGCTCCTGCAACTACAAAGGAATTATGTATAAACAACTGCTCGGTCTGCGACTAAAGTGTCACGCGATGACGTCTAATATCCCCTGCAAACCTTTTTTTTTTTTTTTTGTCTAAATAAGGCTACATTTCTGTGTTCTTCATTGTCTTTCAAGGACCATCCGTAAGCCTCTGATGGCTGCGCTCTTTATGTGACGTGAATATATGCTCCTCTGACAGGTAATACAGACAGCAACAAAAATAGCACGTTTGTTAAGAGCCTATGATGAACAATATCGTGACACATTTACAAAGAGAAGCATTTCGCGCAGATTTGTTAACGGTCGCGTGTTGTCGTCAACGCGGGGATATTATTCTCTCATAGCAGGACGCAGTATCACTGCTTTAGTTTTTTCTAATTCTGCATAATCTAACAACCTTTCAAACATGCGACACTTCCCCACCATTTCTCATCAATAACACAATGTAAATCAACCTGCTTAAATGGCTTGATAATAGATCTGGGGGGTTTTTTGGGGGGGGGTTTGTTCCTGTAGTTTAACACCAGAAGCCTCCCACAACACCACAATGGGAGCGCACTTGTATTTTCATATCACGTAAAGGTCGCCGGTGTACTTCTTTGTTGTCAACATTTTGCCCGTCTGTAAGCGATACAGCAGCATTCATTATGTGTTATTTTTGGAAGGACAAAGGATGCCAACTCTTGGCCATGCAGTTATTTACTTTTACAGGCTGTTTCTGAGCAAAGTGACCAGCGGAAAAATATGCAGGTGGTAGCAAGAGGAATAAGCACGTCTCCTGTCTTTGCTTCTATACGGTCCAGTTTGACTAAAAGATTAAATGTCCACGGTTGTTCCTAAGCTGATCTCATAGATTTTACCAAGTGTTTCCTAAAACTCAACACAGAAACAGTTTAATCATAAAATGTCATCAGTTTCCAGGGCAAAACCTACGCTTCCTATTGTTTCCTGCCGATGACAGTTGTGTAATTATTTCTATGTTGGAGTGAATTTAAGCTTTTTGACATAACTTTGAAGGACGGGCCCTTGAACTACTACATTTCTCTTAAGTGATGTCAAGAAAATATAAGATGAGAAATGTACTCATTTTTTTCTGATTAGACACCCTCTCTATTTAGTTACATCAGATGACAAAATGGGGGGGTTTGTGGCATAAACTTGACAGCACCATAAAGATTAGACAGAAAATGTGGTAAAACCAAGGTATAAATGATATGATATAAATGTGTCCAGACTCACAGAGCTGGGGATCTTTATGATAATGTGTGTTGCACCTCTGGGCCTTTAGGATGTGCCTATTCACATAATGTTTAATGAATAGCCCTGGCAGAGGAGGGTACACTTTTTCTTTTTCTTCTTGGTCCAGGGGGCTTTTCTTATGAAACGTGAATAGAAGTCCTGTTATGTAAATGTTGTATTATTAATAAATGTCAGCGAAAAATATGTTAACGTTAAGTTTCTATTCTTTAGCCGCGCGGGATAAATAAATTATAGACCTGTTCATTTTAGACCAATCCTACTGCAATGATCTCACCCACATCAGTTTGCATGTAAAACTCCAAATGGTTCCTAAATTGTGTACAATATTGCACTGTTCATCTTATTTATTTCCTATTTATATTGACTGTATGTGTTGTCACTTTTGCACTGCAGCCGCTAATGGCTTTGGTTTTTACTCCAGCAATTTTGCACTTTTGTATTCTCCATATTTATTTTGTATCATCAGTTGCCAATCTATGACATTTCGTTGCCAGATTCATTGTATGTGTCTGTGTAATGACAAATAAAGGAAGTCTAAGTCTAAATATGAGTGTTTGTTTAAGTTTTTTTTTTTTTAGTTTAACGGCAGCTTTACTTCATAGTTGTAGTAGGTAGTTTGTGGGACAAAAGTATAAATATTTTATTGCAAGTAAATAATTCAACACCTGTGTATTCCTCTGTGGTTCGCTACCAGCTCTGATCCAGTCACTTCAAGACATCTTTTGTGGATGGAGAGCCATTCAGCCTAAATGACACTTGGCCAAATAGCACTTAAGTACATGCTCAATATTTTAACAGGGCCGGAGAAGGAAGCCGTGGAGTGGCTGAGCTGTTCCTGTAAAGTAGAACAGGTGGATTGTTTTGGGCGGAGAAGCACAACATGAAGCTCTTATTAGTGTCTCCAGAGGTGCAGAGATTTAATACAGTTGAAGGAACCCGTAGCAGGATTTAAGCCTGTTATTGGTTACCCCTCGTATTTCCTGATGTCGAAATGGTCAAGCGTTTGTACTTGGGTAATCAAATTTGCCAAACTGCGTTGTGAACTATCTCTGGACAAGTGTTGAAACGGCCACTGAAGACGCTCTGATTAACGCTCTGCTGATGAGAAAATTAACTTATATACACTTCATTATAAACCCAGCAGACCTCAAGGACCCAGACTTTTATGAAGCCGGGACCAGATGTCATCCAGCCACAGCCCCAATTAATCTCCGGGCCCTGTAACACGCCCCTAGAAACAAAAAAAAAAAAAAAACCTGATTGGGTGTGGAGGGCAGAGACAGTGAGTAGAAAGCGAGGGTGAGAGATGCTATCCGGAGAGCAGCCGGCCCTGGTGAGTCTGCAGAGGGTGAGATAAGAGGGGGCGGCTGCAGCGGAGCTGGGTCTCAGAGAGGAGGCTGAGGTTATTCATTGCTCCTCTGTGAAAGCTTGAGAAGATTACCCAGAGCCTGGTTGGCAGTGATACAAGGGGGACAGGCAGAGGGGGCCCCCCTCTCACCCTTTTGTTCCCCATCCATCTGCTTGAATCTCACAATGGCTCATCAGGACCAAGTAGGGTGGAGGGGTGGAGCAGCGGAGGCTTGCAGAATAGGAGGAAGTGAACGGGTGGGGTGGGGCCAAAAGGGGGGTCCAACCTGCAAAAGATTGGGAGGTAATATGAAGCAGCGTAGGGAGAGTGAAACTAAAAGGAGGGGGAAGAGATAGTGCAGGACAGGGAATGAATCCTAGAGCGCATAGCTTGTTGAGATTGAATGAGTGGTGCTGCAGCTGACAAGCTCTGACAGACTACATTGGGAAAGGCCAGGGAGGCGGGTGTTCACATTGTTATTTTCTGGGAGGTAATGGGCTGGCAGCTCCTCTTCACTCTGAATAATCAGTACTTTGGTTAGACTCAGACACCACTTCAAACCATGATAAATATACCACTCCAAACCCTCGCCACCAAGAGGATAGCATTTGTCTCTAAATGCCTTGACCACCATATTTATCTTGTTGAGGAATGATCGGATGATGAAGGGCGCTTTCTTCCATTACGCAGGTAATTATAGGTGCTTTTACACAGGAAAAACATCAGCAACTGCTTACCTTTCAGGAGGAGACTTTACTGTAGTCACGCCGCACTGATAGCACTGAGGAATGGCATTAATGAAGATATGGATCCAGTTTATTTCAGTTGTGGTCGGTGACTGTAAAGAAAAAGTACATGTGCATGCACTGTGCATATGTTATTGTGTTTGCTATCATCATTGCACTCCCAACTCTGGTACTTAGCTATTCATTCAGTGCCACAATAATTTACCATAAGCTGCCAGCAGCTGATGATTCACTGCATACATTTCGGTGTGCATGGTCGCTGTAGGCCTTTCTTAGGAAAAGGAGGCCAGAATTTATTCAAAGCACAGCAGGTTCTATAAATGGCAGTTCATCATAATGCAAGTTTGTTGGCTTTACCTCAGAGTTACTGTTTTCAACCTTTACAGTAATAGAAATAGTATAGTCAAACACTGTGCTATTAAATCTCTCTCTGCTGAAACCAAATTCCCTGCCTAATGCTGCACACCAGTTGCGTCACGTGTGACAGATTCTATCAGAGGAAGATTTATCTTTGCTTCTACCGGTTTATACATTTGATCAAACCAGGTTTGCTTTTCTTACTGTTGTCTCTGTAATCTTTCCTAAAAAAAAACAAAAAAAAACTGACAGTTGGGTCAGCTCTTCTTTTGATAGTCCTCAGTGTAACTAGTTCATCTGTGACTGTATGAATAGCTAGAGGCTATTACACCGCTGAATATGAATAGCAGACCAATTACTTTGGCCCAGATGGAGCTGTGTCTCCTCGGAGAACACCCTATCCTAACACCCACACGTGCACACACTCACACACAATCTCCAGACCCTGTACTCTCTTGGTGCTGAATGAACAGGGCTAATGAGGTACAAAGATATGAATTTCAATCTGATATTTCACATCGGTAGCATTTGGAATTACTTGCTATTTTACTCCACTTGACATTTGTGTCCTAGCAACAGTGATTAGCCGTCGCCGACAATGTTTTGATTGTCAGCTAATTGCTCAGCACTGACATGTAACAGACAGCAAAATTGTCAGTTTAATACAGCTAAACCTCAAAGGAGATGAGTGCACTGTTTAAGCATTTCATCTTACCAAAATTGAGTGAATGAATGTTGAATCCATCTCCGTCCCAGAGGAGCTTTTACTGGGACGTTCCCAAAAGCATCCTATCACAAACCAAGCCAGAGAAGCTGGCGCTCGCACACACAGTGGACATATGGCCAATCTCCCATCGTCTGCTGTGCTATTTACGGCTCAGTAGCCTGTCATTTGTTTTGCCTCTCAGAAACCAGTATGACACCTGTTTGAATTCTCAATAAAAGGCTTTTTATGTCTGGGAGAAGGCTGTTGTCGCTTAATCTTTCTCCCTGATTGGTACTGTGCTTTCCTGGTAATATTTCTGCTTTTGTCGTTGGAAATTTGGGCTGGTGATGATTTTCAAGTCGGCTAACCACTCAAAAAAAAATCAAAGAATTATTCAAGCATTCATGTGCATCTTGATGCGAATTAAAAACCTCTCTGCAATTTCTTATTACGTATTTGACAGCTCAACTAAAATGTCACTGTTACTATGACAGAGATGATGTCTGGTCCGCAGCGTTTTCTCACTGTCATACAATTATAATGTTCTTGTTGTTTGAAAGTACGTACACAGCAAGAATAAATGTTAAAATTGCATACAAGTAAATTAAATACTTGGAAATGCAACAGTATGTCATCATTTATAAATGTTGATCTCACATTAGTACGTTTAAACATAAATGACTGAACTATTTGGAAATGTAAGTTAACAATAACTTAATGACACTGTTACCAATAATGTTGGAATACTTCACTTTTCTGACACATACCTCTTTTTATTCCTATTTATAAATATCAGTAATCTCTTTTGTCCAAGTCCAATGACGACATACTTAGTCCCAATTACTCTTTATGTTTTTCACTTTAGTACATATTGCATATGTGACTTTATCCATCAAGAATGAATGGCATTGTCACAATTATTTCAGAAGTACGTAATATGCTAGAACTTTACTGTATAGAGCTTGATTTTGTCACAAATTAATTACCATATGGTCTCATTTGTAAACTGTACTTGCGTTAAAGCTTAAAGCTAAATTGGGAGGAGAGAGAGCGCCAGACTCGGAAAAGTACACCTGGTCCAAATCAAAACACGGATGAATGCGGGTGAACTTGACACCGTTTTGTTGGCGTTTTGGAAAATGAAGCCTCATTTCCAAACTTAGACCAGAGCAGTAGAATCACATCCAGGTCACGTCTGGTGGATTCTGATTAGCTATGGCTAATTGCAGTTGTCAGTCACATACAGTATTTAGCCTCATACCTTTCTGGAAGCACACATGGACAGACAAAAAATGTACTGTCTTGGACGGGATTTTCTACAGCCTGAAAACAAGTGAAGATGCAGAAGTCTCACATCCTCTTCCGTTAAAATAGGCCAAAAAGAGATGTGAAACTCTATGGAATATCCATGGGGTTACATTTCTGCTGTCTACCAATGAATCTAACTTAACTCAAACTGTCAAAGTGTGTGAAGAAACGGACAGAAATTCAGTCACTAAGAAATTTATTGATTGTATTGGAAATTAGACCCTGCCCACCTTCCAATCAAGATGTTGTTAGAATGAGTCAACAGTTGTGTGAACCTGGAGAAAATAACCTACTGGATGAAAAAAGAAGTAGAATGTTCTACAAGATATGGAACCATTTATAAACTACATTGAAAATTTATCAGCACACCACATTGGTTCAGCTTTATATACCCGAGCAGGGCTTGTAGGACTTAGGAGGTCAGAGGTCAACATATGTCTCTCTGTGACTCATGTAGTTCACTTATTAATGTGTTTGTTTTGCTTTTCCTTGTCTGTTTTCTTTTGTTTTTTGTCTGTTGTCTCGGATCCTGTGATTGTTGGTTGGGAGTGTTTTGTGGTGTATGAATGTGACTGTAATATTGTATTTAGATTTTATATATATGTATATATACTGTGCATATATTTCTTTATTTATTTTTTAAAGCATAAGAGTTTTTTGTGGGAGTGTTTTGTTATTTTTACCTGCCATCTACCTCCATAAGCATGCGCAAGTTACTTTTTGGGCGTTTTACAGCTCAGATGATCAGCTCATCACCTGCTGTTTGATTATTTGTTTGCTCGTATTAGTAGTCTGCACAGACCTTGATGTGAGTCATATCATTTAGCCAGCACCTTCATTAACTGTGGGAAAATGTTGTAATGCTCAGTAGTACAATGCCCTCAGGCAAGGATGACTTAATTTTCAGTTAAAGGACAAGCGATTGATTACATTATTGTTCTACACGAAGACTTAATCAGCTCTGTTAGATTCTGGGTTTTCATCCCAGATGAGTTAATCTTCCCCCATGAAAGATGTATGGAGCTTAAGAATATGGCTGACGCCTAATTTAGCACAAAATTAAAGAATCAATGTCAGTCAGGAGACGTCAACAAAGTCTGTCATGTCAGAAAGTGTGAGGGGGAAAACATAAGAAAAAAAAACAATTATATCATAATTGAATCAGTATGTGATCAATACTTTATATATTCGGGGTGACTACAGTGAGTGTTTGCCGAACACAGCCGTTTAAACTGTGGTTCAACTCACTCCCTGTGTGCCATTAGTGTCATATTTTTTTTCCTGTGACACTCGCTTAGTCTGGGTCTCAGCAAACCTGAAATATATTGATCCGTTGTGATAAAGTCGAGGCACAAACTGAAGAAATGAATCATCCTTAACCTTCACACTTACATGTCTGATCAATAACAGGCAAACAGCGCTCAGTGGATTCACTTTTTGTGTTTGTTTGATCCCTTTCTTCATTAATTTGACAGCAAATCTTAGTGGTGAGATCAAAGGTTGTTTCCGCAGCAAAACAGATGTTTGCTCAGAGCTCTGTGGACCATCGGAGGTGAGCGCTCAGGGGCCCAGGGGGCTTATGTGCCCTGGATGTGGAATCATCTTTTGTATATGTGTTGAAATGCCGTCGTCCTCCACTGGCTACGAATGCAGGAGACTGCCAGAGGTGTGATGCATCCAAAGGCAAGGAAGAAAGATGCAAAGAAAAAAAAAAAACTCAGGATTTGACGACTGATGTCAGACATGAGGCTACAGACGGATTCAGCGTACAGGAAGTAGTCACCGTTGTGCAGTTGTAGTTTTGACTTGGATTATTTTGACAGGCTTTGACAGTCCATTTTCTGTTTCTTTATTTCTTTATTTATTAAATATTGTATTTAGATTTTTTATTTGGCAATACCACAGTTACATTCTTACAACACGCGCAACCCACATTGGCAGGGTCCGAGACAACAGACAAAGCAAGACAATGCAAAACAATAAATAAGTGAACCGCCTCTTTGACCCACGTACATACGTTAACCTCATTTTCTCTTTCGAACCACGATGAGTCAGTTGCACACTTTTCTCATTGTCCTCCTTTCTGTTCCCATCCACACTTCGGTGATAAAGTGGCCACCGAGGAGGAGACATACGGTAACTCCACAACCTGTTTGGACCGCACAGGATGCAGCGCTCAGGTTTAGAGTGTCACCCTCAGGCCAGAGAGTGCTGAGTCAGTCGCCACCGACAAGGTCTCCTCGCCCTGCTTTCACCCTGACAGCTGAATTATTCATTAAAGCAGAGGAAAGCGCAGGGGACCCTTGCTAATTTCTCAATGGGATTGTTGGCTGTCCTCGCTGCCGGCCTGACCAATGAGAAGGCACGCTGAGAGGGTGGCTTTAAGATGATCTGTGAGTATTTTGCCCAATATATTTTTGAAACGGACATCAGTGGCTATCCACACAATTAAAAAGGCTCTGGGTGACTCATTGACTGCTGGCTGTGCGGATAGATCTTGTGTTTCCTCGTCTCGTATGGCGATGGCAGCTTTCAAGGACACTGAACGCCGACGTGTGGGAGTCGGAATCAGACCCTCGCAGATTTATTGAGTGCACTCTCACCGTCGGATACGTCCACCGATGGCTCAAGTTGTTTTAAAGGTTGGGGACTTTGCCAGTTGTCGTCATCAAAGAGAGTGTGTCTATGTTCTTGTCCTTTTCACAATTGGCACAGAGCCAGCGAGGCATGGATAGGTTAACTTAGCATATGACATTCTCTCCAGCACTGAATCCCCGTGATGAACTAAATCATGTTAAAGTGAGAGCTTACAAGGGGAGGCCACTAGTGGAAGAATTTTTTTTTTTTATTGCCAATGACTCTCGTTACAGTAATAAAGTGATGGGTGGTAATGAAATCAGTCATTAAAACTGTAAAATATGTAAAAAGACCAAACCTGTGTTGTATATTTTGTTGAACTGTGTATATCTAACAACTTTTAGTGCAGGGAATATGGCCAAACAAAACATGATTATGATGAGAAGTGCTCAAGTATTTAATCAAACGGTTAACACACAGTAAGTTTAACATCTATTTTGTATTCATGAATGTCCCATTTCCTAGCTGTGCAGTGTTTGATTTTTGAAACACTGAAAGAAGAAAGAATGAATAAATATGAAAAATGCCATCTGTCACATATCTAATTTGGCTATATCTGTGTCCAAGACACATCAAAGATTTAATGAATATTTCAATAGATCTCATCCAAGATCTTTAGTGTATTCAGTTTTAGGATAGTAACTCATACATATGGATATGGTGTATTTACACATCTGATCTTATTTCTGGGTCCATATCTATAAATGGATCCACCAAAGATTCAATCGATAAACTTCCTGGTATTGTCTGTGTAATTGATGAATGCAGGTGTATCATCACTTTGGATAGAACTGTACTTGTATGCTTTTATTCCCCTGATGGGTCAGGATGAATGTCAAGCCATTACTCATTAAGAATTAAAAAATGTTTTTTGGTCAAGTGGAAGATGAAGATGTTTTCAATGTGCTTTGGAACTATCCTGTGGTTACAACAAATATAGAGGTAGAACATTTCAAACAGTTCCAATGTGATTGACATTAAAGTATACATAAGAAAAGTTACATAAAACAACTGGGACGTTTGGAGACGTGTTCACTGTCGTTGCCCCGCGATTGTTCATCATTTTCATTTCGTTTCCATCATATCCCCCTCGCTGCAATGAATGTTTAATGCTACTTGTAGCCGTTTCATCTGACTCATAATGTGAACACACAACACTGAACCCAGTGTCAATAAAACTTTAATATCTGACCTCATTAGATAATCTCTGCCCAAGTCGCATGCAGCCGTTCAAATGGCAGCATAGCCACATCCTCTGTTGTGACTTTTGATTAGACAAAGCAGTAAAATGACAAAGGTGCATTTTAAAGCTGAACAATGCACATTAACCATTTCCCTTTTAGTTATTTGACATCAGTTAATAGAATGTCTAAACGTTACACAGCTGTTGTGCGCGGTGAAAACAGGCCGCGCGGCGGCATGAATGTAGCAGAGCAGCAAAGCAGCAGCGTCTTTTCCATTAGCCATCAATTATTTATCACTTCCTTATATTATGTGCATTGAATATGACCAGACTCTCTCTGCTCCTTTCAAAACAGTCCCCGGATCAGATTATGTATCGCACATCCATTGGAAACGTTCGATATCCACAAGGTCACCGGTATCAAAAATCATATTCTGGCGAGCTTGTCTGACGTACGGTGGATATTCCTCACGGTAATGCCTAGCCCAGCGCAGGTACATTATGACCAGTCAGAATCACCCACTAAATAAAGCATCTCAGCTTTTACCCTTGAGACCAAAAAAAACCCGATGCTGCTTGGAGTGTAAAAAAAAAAAAAAGCTGTAGAACACTGCCTTTTGTGGGCCGTGCTTTAACCTCTTTACATTTGCAAAGCTGATAAATATCGCACTGGCGTCGTAACTGAAAATTAGTCTTTTTGCCGTTTTACAGTCTTTGGTGTTTGTTGTTTTCTCTCGATGCTTGCGCGTATTTATTACACGCCGCGTGTCTTGTGTTTCAATAAGTCTGCGAAACAATTTTCCCTCCAAGAGACATTAAGGAGAAGTGATCCGAGAGTGAAGTAATCGTAGTGTCGTCCTCCGAGGGGTGTAAATTTTAAAGCTTTGCGCGCCTTCTCTTATTTCTATCACTCTGCCTCACTGTGGCCATGTTTCATGGTGAGCGATGCACGAGGAAACCAGGCGTGTTGCAGATGAGTCTCGGAGAACTGTTGCATCTTTTCCGTTGCCGTCATTTACTGTCCTCCTTTACTTTGCTTCTCTCCAAAGTACGCTTTTCGGTGTCGGTGCAGCTGTTCCTCTGGCGTAAACTCACACAAGAGTGTGTAACGCAGGAGCCATTCAACATCACATTGAAAAAAAAAATCGTTTTATTGTTCCCAGAGATGTAGAGATCCAGCAAAGTGCAGACTCGGCAGGAAATAAAAACCTGGTTTTAACTTACATTAGACAGACCACAGCGGGTTCTTTTACCGGAGCTGCACATTTAGCTTTGCATCTGTTTGTAGGGGAAGAGAAAAAGAAAAAAAAAACAGGTGTTGATATGCAGATTTCATTGCAATGTATGTGTCTAAGTACCACCACCACCACCCCCCCCCAGCTCTCTTCTTGTACCTTTTTTTTTTTTTTTTTTAATTACACGCTGAGCGTCTTGCCACATTTGTTTGTGAACGGGTCGTTTTGCTTTAAATGTCAGTTCCATGATTACAGGGGGCTCGTAGGGAGCTGCACCTCTGGGAGCAGCGGTGTCAGCGGGCGCAAAACCACAAATCACACATTTTTCCCGCAGCCTCTCTCTCTCTCTCTCCTCCCACTCGCAAAAAAAATAAAGGCGCAGATAGGCGACCTGTACGTGGGCACACTCACCCATAGCCACACATCCTCGCAGCAACAGATGGACGGCCTTGAGGCAGAGCCGGGGAGACGTATTGCGAAGCTACAGCACTGCCAATTGATTGCTAAGATCAGGTGTGCGTCTACACAAAGGCACCTCCTGCTCTTTTCAAGTATCGGGGGGGGGGGGTAGTAAGTCGCACACATTGACACCCATCTGATTATCGGTTACTTTTCGCCGCCTCCGATACCTACGCTCTCATTTTTTATTCTTTCCGTCAGCCACGATCTCTGTTTATGTCCCAATTAAGAGCCGAGACAGATGAGGTGCTCACACTGAAGCCTTTTCGCCGTCTTAATGGTGCATTTCTGATTCCTTCTAATTGGCTTTCAGAGGTCTGTACCGCTTTAGCCACTCGGCGCTGAGGAGACCAGCCCACGCCTACTGAACCCTACACCACTCTGCGCCAGGTTTACCGTGACATGTCGGACAAGTAAACCCACATGATCCCGATAGCATTAAAACCCCTTAATGAGACACTGTTGACAGCAGTCGGACACGCTGATCTGGAGAAGTGTCGTC
>JAPTHA010000027.1:5675197-5713921 GCA_029814585.1 Gymnapogon annona
GTGTGTGTGTGTGTGTGTGTGTGTGTGTGTGTGTGTGTGTGTGTGTGTGTGTGTGTGTGTGTGTGTGTGTGTATATACATATATATATAATTTCACTTTTAAAGTATACGTCAAAGTTAGTGCAGAGTTCTGTCTGGTGAAGAGTTATACACCTTTTATCTTGCGCAGTATGAAGTGAATGAAAACATTATAAACAGATGAAAATACACATTTCATGATGACATATTTAGCTTTGCTTTTAGTTCTCCAGTGCAGTTTGTTTGCAATTAATCCCCTCGAAAATAAAAATAGAATTAGAAAGGTCTGTACATCCTCCGTCTCTGGTGAAAAAGATAAATATAAGTTTTATAGGGAGGCTATACAGTCTACTGTGGTACAGATATGCTTTTATGCTTTGTTTTAGTGCCGGGGCTTATGGGAAATTAATGTTGCTTTTTTGAATTTCACCACAAATAATGCAGACTAACGGGATCCCTTCAAGTAATATGTTAAGAATGCAAATGGCCCTGCCCTATTTAAAATGTAAATGTAATGATATGCGGTTACTTTTTTTGCATTTTTGGGTTTTTTTTACAATGCATATAAACAACCACTGTAAAATGACTTGTCAAATACGCATAAACCATCGGTCTGGAGTTCAGGCATTCTGCATCGGTGGCCTTTGTTACATGTCCATGATGAACCGGCTTTATACCACCCTCTATGTGGAGGTAATAATTAGCTCACTACAGCAGGGTAACAAGTTTGCACCCCCTTCCTGCTGTGCAGCTCTGTAATTGGTCCCCTCATGTTGCACAGTCGGGCCCCAGAACAAAGGGTTCCCAGAGGGGGAATCTGTGCTGACCCATGCTGAACCCTCCACAACAATGACAGGCAGGAAGCATTTACATATGCTGACAGACTTGTCTCTTCCTAGGGTGGAGTGCTAGGCACTTCATTAAAGCAACATCAATACCTGCTGATAGAAAATGAGGAGTGGGCCTGTGTGCATCACTGTCTGCTCCGAGACGCACACAGTAAAATGACATAGGCCCGTCACATTCAATTTCAAATAAATGGACAGCATTTATTAAATGGGGTGTGTGTGGAAATTGATGGGGGAGAGGTGGTGAGATGCTGTCTGAGCTTGTCGTGAGACGTCTGCATGCATCAGCAATTGGTTTACCCACAAGCTGTTCACCTGAAAATCAGCTGCCAAAATATGTCGACCCAGAGCTGCGCTGGAAAAAAAAAACACACACACACACACTGTCTTAACATTGTTGTTTCTGGCAAAAAAACCCCCAAAAATGTCCCACTGTTTACCCTCTTCTTTGTGTGGCCATATTTTTTCTTTCTTTTCGTTGTCCCATCAAATATTATCATGCCACTCACTCACTGAACCCTGCGTTCACACCTTAGAATGGGAAGACCGCACAAAAGTCGGATAGGTGACATATCTGTCGATTCAGCAGACGAGCGGCACGAGTGCAGGTGCATTCATTCATTCATGGCATCACAGCGCCGCGAGTTTATTCTCTTATCCAGTTAAAGGGAAGGGTAAATCCTCCTTCCATTTGACTCGCTGCTCATTTAGCTGAGAGGCACGGCGGCTGGCTTGGGGTGGGGGGTGAGGTGAAGGGCTGGGGTGGGGGACTCTTTGGGAGGTGTCGTCCTGAGCAGATGGACCTCTCAGTGGCGTAGTAAGTGGAGTCTTCACATGGCAGAGGAGACTGCAGGATCTCACAGGACCGGGACACAGCATCCAGGTGGCTGCAGCCCCTCCTGACCAGCTGGAGGAGCGATGGGACCATCTGACACTCACAGGGAAATGATACACTTTTCTTTGCTGCTTTGTTTTTGCCACTGTGTGGACACAAAAGCCCCGAGCCAATCAGAGAATCAAGGAAGCTTAGGGAAAATCTTCTTGATTGCACAAACGCCCGAAGTGAGCAACAGGAGACTGTTGTCGTTGTGCGCGCACGCACACACACACACACACGTTTCAGGTGTACTATACCTTCTAGTTAACGGGCATATCTGTGGACAGAATTATTCATCTCTACACAAAGAGAAGGGGAAAAAATACACAAAACAACAGAAATGATGAAGTAAATACAATTTCAAACCGACCCATCAATCAAAACTACAAGGACCGACTGCAGTGATTTGAGCGCAGCTTATACACACTGCCATGTAGACTCAACAAATCCAAGTGAGAAAGTCCCATCTGTGCTTCTCCTCCACTGATCCTACGCCCTGGAGGCTACGTAGGGCTAATTGTGGCCCCATTTTCCTTCCTTATTTTTTTTGTTTTTACTCAGTGTTGGGGTCAGGGGAGCTCCCAAGTGACCAGCGGCAAGAGCAACAGCCATCGGCCCCTGCTGAGCATCAGTAATTAGAGCCCTCCTCCTCCTCTTCCTCCCTGTCAGCTCGGGACAGGAACACTCTGCTTCGGAGGGGCACCGGGGGCAGAGAGGAGGGACAGCTGCTGATGGGGAAACCATTCACCATTTCCCAGGGATGACCAGCGTCACTCCGTCGTCCACAGAGGATGTGAGGCAGCATCGTTGATGAGGATGATGGGGCTCGGAGCAGACATACGATCATTGTCTGGTTTCTAATCTCTGCTTTCCTCCCCTTGCTTTTGTATTTTGTATTCTTTATAATCACAATATCTCATAGCTGGCTGCTGATTTATTGATCCATTGGTGGTTTGGTACTAAGAGCACACTAGATGAATTGGACAGGCAGCCTTGTACCACTCACGCATGCATCACTTGAACAATAAATCACAGTATGATGACCCGATGGCATTAGTGCTATAAATACCACTGTACCTTTGTGAGGCTCATAATAGTCACTGCTTAAAATGACACAGGACATAATGATCAGTGCCAGGGATTGAGGGCAAAGCATTAGGTTCACCTTCCAATAAATTCTAACTTTCACCATTTCCTATCCAATATAAATAAAACCGGCAAAACAATGAGGCTTTAAACATATTTTTCCACCATGACTTTATTTAATGCGCGCCTTCATACTTTTTTGTTTTACATCCCACTGAGCTGACAGTAGAGTGTGTGAAGCTGCCTGTTTCCAGTCGTTTTCTCTTTTTTTGTTTTTGTTTTTGCTGTTAAATATTTATTAAGCTTTTTTTTTCAGTTTCTTATGCTTGTCAAAGAAAATATCTCATTTGAGTAGTGGTGCAGAAATAGTGTGACAACCACAGCTGATGGGAAAATGTTGTTGCGCACCCCCCTGCCCTGTTTGCAAATACCAGTATGAAGCTTAAATGTGGGCAAGAGTTTGTTTTCAGTGCGGAACCAAAAGGTTTCATTCTTTCGAAAGGATCTTCCGCCATCTAGTGGCCAAAGAAAGTACATTCGCAGATTGCTGCTATAAAACAGTACACTGATGGAATGGAGTCTTAGTTGTGAAGTGCTTGTTTGTTTTAGTTCAGTTTTGTTTCGTATTTTAAAGTCCTGAAAATAACCAGTAAAAGTTAAGTGCAAACCTGGTTTTACGATTACAAATCGCCAAATGAAAAAAATAAACCTAATAATATTAAACACGTTGCTTTGTCAACTGGACACTCTCCATGTGTCCACCTGTGTCATTGCGGACACTTGGTGTTGCAGAAGTCTCCAGACTGGAACAACCTGAAGACGTTAACCAGTGGGAACATGGTGACCGAGCCGACCAGTGATCCCATCTGTGCCGCTGCTCCGCACCAGACCAGGGCGCTGTGGCTGCGGTCTCTCAGAATGACACCCACCATGACTTTGACATAGGACAGGGAGCCGGTGAAGGAAAGCCACGAAAGCACCTGATGAAAGCCACAAACAACACAGCGAGGTTAACCCCTTAACAAATGATACAAATTCTGGTTTTAAATATGTTGATCCTGGTTGTTTTGTTGTCCAGTTGAAATCTCTCAGAGAAATAATGTTACTTAACTGCCTCCAGTTACGTAACACTAAACTGCTATTTAACTCCAGTGCGTTTCAGTCTATTCTCGGTCTCTTGTGCAACACTCACAATCAGTATCTCTCCAGCCATAGACCCTTGAAGCAAAGGACAGGGACTCATCGCAGCCATGGCCATGTTGTAGCTGCCAAATGCTGTGCCCAGTACCGTCAACACACCTAGGAAAACCAGTGACCTGAAAGTAGAGGGACCCATCAGCAGTAGTTCGATGAATCCACTCAGAGATAAAAGATAAAGGACCTTGAATTAATAATTATCCCACATAAACAGTCGTGGAATGTGACCTAGTGTTTTTCCTGTTTTACAGCGCTTACATATACATTGGTTGCCATACTTTAGTCACTCATTTACTTTACACTTGTAATCCACACATGTTATACTCCATTACATTTATGTAATTTACATAAATGTAACAACTAAGACTCCATTACATTTATGTAATTTATGTAATGGAGTGCCCATTACATTTATGTAATGGAGTATAACGTGTACATGTAAAACATATGTACATATGGACACTGGTAGTAACCTTTACATAAAAAAAACTGAATTTGCTCATTCATGATGTGGTGCAGCACTGGACTGTGTTGATGTACATAGTAAATCTTGTTTTCCATATTGAGAAACATTAAAATGTCATTATATGTAGTCATTTGTTGTACCGCAAGGAAGACATTCTGCACAATGAATCCTTCTAGTTTTTTTCAGTAAATACATTTTGTTGATATTACTCGTATAAAAATATGGCATTCAGAACTGTAACTTCTACTTGAGTACTGTTGTATTGGCACTTTTAATGTACTTCATTTAGGTCAGACTTGTTCCATCTGCATGAAGCGCCTCTTCCCCCTTTACCATCATTTCACCTGTTTTGGAAGAACATGGCGATAGTGCAGGCTACAGGGTTGGCCACCGATGCCAGAGCGGCCGAGAGGTGATAGGCCAGGTTCCCGTATGGCATGCACGAGTACGTCTGCACAGAGGGCAGCAGCCCATTAGTGGCAGAATTAACCCACACCACCAGGAAGTAGATGAAGGTCAGCTGGTACACAGTGTGTTTTGCACGGATTGGCAGAGTCCTGCTCTCGGAGAACCCTTCACCCTGGCATTGCACATCCTCTTTGTTCATCTCCGCTCCGGGGTTGTCGAGGCCGGCGCATGTAGAGGCCTCGGTCGTGTCTGGCATAAGGTTTTCTGTGGACAACTCAAATGTCCGAGGAAGCTTGTTGAGTGCGATAAAGGCAGCCAGGCTAATACACATCATGGCCGCCAGGAAGAAGAAAAACACCTCAGTGGAAAAGTTGGGTGGGAGATACTCTGTGTGTATAGACCACAGTTCCTCGCTGTTTGTGTGGTTTCCTGGTTGAGTGGAGTTGACACACTTGGCGATACCCACGCCTTGTGCCAGGGCGATAACGCCGGGAATAAAACCGCTCAGCCCCTCCCCAATGAAATAAGTCGTGATATATTTCGCCGGAAGCTGCATCATGAATGGCAGGAAGGTGACAGAGGAAGTGCAGTCCACCAGAGAGAGGAAGAAGGTGATGATGAAGAAGGCGGTGCTGTGCGAGGCCCCGGCCACCACCGTGGTCCTGTCCCAGAGGAAGGCGAGAAGGACGCAGGACAATACGCCGATGGAGAGGATGGAGTAGATGACATAGCGTTCTTTGAGGCGACCAGGGCACAGTTTGTGCATGAGCGTCACCAGGAGCGGTCCCAGGTTGGCCAGTTGGATGATGACCGTCAGGTAGGACGGCAGCTCCCAGCCCTCGGGGAGAGTGTTGACGATGAGCGGCAGTTCCACCCACAGGCCGTTGACCGCCACCCAGGAGCCCAGGCCAAAGGCACAGGCCAGCAGGTGGATGAGCAGAGCCATGGTGCAGCTGGACCAGTCTGACGGAGAAGAACCCCAAGCCTCGACTCTGTCCCTCACACCTGAGGAAGGAACAAGTGGAGAGTTGATGCTGAGCCGTGACGCCATTGCAGAAGGTACTCAGATATGACTGTGTAAGGCTTGGAAAAAAATCAGTAATAATATAAAGGGTTGATTGACAAATAAAGGATCACAACGCGGGCAAAATTTTTGCAATATCAATCATATGTTTGTTTTTGGAACTTCTTTAAAAGGAAACATGACAAGAACTTTGACCCCAAAAAAACCTGAGGAAAAGCAAGAAACTGAGGAAGTAAGAAAGAAGAAGAAGAAATAAATGGCACGAAACGTGAAGCTAAACGAACGCAAGACACAGGATAAAGTGAAGACCAGTGAATATAACACATCATGTAAAGAACATGGACATGAGAATTAGTCACATCAAATAGACATGGAGACAGTAAAAGCAATAAAAGACTGCATTGTTCCAAAAAAAGTATCAAAATTTTAAAAATTGTAATTGATTTTAAAAAATCTACAAATTAAAAGAAAATCTTAAAAAATAACAGCATGAAGAATAAAATTTTAAGCAAAGCATCGCATGCGATTAGGCAACACAGAGTGATAAAACGGTTCATTTATTGTCAAAGGCAACAACAGGAGTCAATTATTGTATTATAAGATGTGATATAAAAGTGATTCTTTTATGTCAGTTGGTCCGAGGTCGAGCAGCTATGAGGAAAAAAAAAAATTCTGGTCAAGTTCTAAGAACCATGAGCAGTTCATTTCTGATTTAATTCAACTGCTTTCACACTGAACTCATGATACAGACCATTTTTTAAAAAAACACCAGAATTTTACATGATATTGGTGATCTGGTATGGATCAACAAAGACCCACATAACACTCACCAAAGACCAACTGACTATTTAAACAAATGTAAACTTTAAGGCCTGTATCTTGCACTATCACGACATGTTTACATAAATATTCATCCAAATGCTGCTATTCTGCATTTTGTACTTTCTTAAATTGCACCTTTTATATGCAACACAATAACTCACCTCACATTGACTACACTCTGGCACACTGTGAAAACTCTTCTGTATAATGTACATGTAAAGTCCACTGTATGTCCGAAGATGTTGAGTGTGTTGTTGCCTTTGTTGCACTCTTATATGTTGTATGTCCTATGTTGCACTCTTATGTTATATGTCCTATGTTGCACTCTTATACGTTATGTCATATGTTGCACTCTTATACGTTATGTCATATGTTGCACTCTTATGTTATGTCCTATGTTGCAGTCTTATACGTTTGTCATATGTTGCACTCTTATGTTATATGTCCTATGTTGCACTCTTGTTATATGTCCTATGTTGCACTCTTATGTTATATGTCCTATGTTGCACTCTTATGTTATATGTCCTATGTTGTCCTATGTTGCACTCTTATAAAGTCCACTCTGACTTTGACTCAACAGACCTTCACTAACTGAAATGATTTTTTTTTCTACCAACACTGAACTTGTCATTGCTTCGAAAGTGTCATCAGTTAATCACTGCTGTGCAAATAAAAGTCTGGCTGATGCTGCGGGTGAGACTCTCTCTGCCAAATGCTGGACACAATAAGAAAAACAAAACACAGGCTTCAATAACGTCTCTAGATTTCATCGCATTGAATCAAACGCAGCAGATTATTAAATCTCCCGTACAGCAGGCGCACCCTGACAGCCCGGCATTACGTAGATGTATCTGGAATGAAGGACAAATGTCTTCCCTTTCTGATAAAGCAGACAGGGAAACAAACACAATAGCCTGCCACACACACACACACAAAATGTCACTCCAGGTCAAAGCCGCTGTACTACATTTCAGATTAGAACAAGTTTCACATCCCTTTCACACATAGTTGTGGAATCCAACAAACACATTTGGGCCTCAGGGCTCGCACGAGGATCTCACACTGATCACACACTGATGATGGACCACACAGGTCAGAAAGTGTCGTATAAAATGATCACGAGGCACGAGTTGACGTTGAAGAGGAAGCTCAGTGTGAGTCTCATGTTCCCCCTAAAACCCAAGGAGCTGCCTTTATTTATATATATATATTTACACAATTCGTTTGTACTTACACGTTTCTCCAGTGTGTGGAAACTCGGAGTGTGAGTCGCCGTCATCTTACATAGAGGTTCATTAACAGGATCTCCTTTAGCTGTTCTTTCAGGACGCACACAGATGGGAATCACATGGCCTTGTGGGTAGGTCAGAGTCCACTCTGTGTTTCATCAGCTCCACTGGATAACAGGGCACCGTGTGACTCCACTCACACACCACCCACCCCACACACACACCCACCCTCTCTCTCTCTCTCTCTCTGCTGTAACTTTCACTTAATTAGGTCAAGTCCGCGCTGAAACACTTCCCGGTCATCTTGACATTTTGACACACTTTCTTCACACACTCAAGTCCTCCAGTGGGGGAATTAAACTTGCTCGCTGTGCCGTGTTAACGTGGGGTTCCACACCTCGCCCAACCAGCCTCAGGCGTAAGATGCAGCGTGTTGGATCTATTAGCGAAATAACTCGCGACTCTAACTCAGAGGTCAAGTGGAGACACGAGGGTCAGCGTGTGGCACAACGTGTTCTAACTCCACTCCAGGACAGTAGCCGCTTCCTCATTTCTAATAGAGGAGGAAGTGGAGCATCACAGCAATTTTCTGTTTATTAGGATCCATTATTAGAATCCAGTAATTTACCTGCTTTAGTTCACACTTGTGCGATCACGTCTATACCCTCTCGACGGCCGCGCGGTTGCATACAACAGCACTTATGTCACACTGAAGCCTCCCAGTAAAAGGAACATAGTCATTATCCATATCATTAGTCACGCAAGTGTGCGCCCCTGCTGTGACAAAGGCCCATTATATACCATTAGCAGAGTGTTGGTATTTTACATTTTATGTCAGCCACTGTCAGTTTGTATTGGATGCTCTAAAAACTCTGCTACGGAGTTACGTTTTTTTCTCTTGAGGCTAAATCTGCATTCTTCCCTGGTCTCATTGCTATTACATAGTCAAATGTCATGTTTCTCCTCTCCTGCTAAAGCACGTCATTGTGATTTAGCCTCGTAATAACTACTCATTAACTCTAGAACCAGAACACGGCGTGCCTATAAAAGTATTAACCCCACTTGGATGGGATGTGATTAGGAGCTTTTATTATTGTGGTCAGCAGAAATATTTTAAATTGAAGATTGGTAGATAAAGATGATTAGTTCATACTTTTGACATGATAGTCCTACCCTTTTAACCAGTTATTATTCAAAGTAGGTGTGTGTTTTTAGACCAGTATGACTCGTTGGTAAATTAATAGTATCTATACTCGTCCATATTATGGTATTTCTGACTGTAATGAATGACCCTTTGGATGTCAGTCCTATCTGTTGGCAGCAGCAGTGATCATTTACAATTCATATTAAGCCAGGGTAAGCATTCAAATAATCTACTGGTCAGATGGTACAATGACTGAGGTTAGAAGTGGGTTCTGTCTTATTACCGTTTGCCTACTGTCTCCATCTGACCACAGAGGTGCGGATGGTTTACAGCTCCTATTTTACTACTGGAAATACTCGCATCACACCTGCACTGCACTCACTGGAGGTACTAGAGAGCAGGAGTTGTGTAAACACCATAGATAACCTGGCCAACTCTGCCATTTTCTGGCATGACTTTTAAACCATGTGCACTGAAATGTAGTAATCTACAACGACACAGATGGAAAAGCATTACAGATTTATGAAAGAAGTGGAGGAAACAAAAACAAATCGTCACATGAAGTAGCAAAGACAAGTTTCACAAGTCAGGTAATCCCTCTGACATTACACAGGACCAATAGAGGTAGCTGATTTCAGTTCTACTTTCAAGCATGGTTTAACTGGGACTACAGTAGATATGCATACTATGCTACTATGCATATTACGATCAGTCAGATATAGTGGTAATAGTTGCACAATGTTCACTTTGGACAGGTATCACAGAAAATATGTAGTTTGTTTGCCCAAAAAAAGACAACAAAAAAAAATACAAAAGCCATGTGATAAGCTGTCGAACATCCTTACTGAGGTGCAGCCATGCATGAAGTATGACCTGCTTAAAAAAAAAAAACTCAAGCCAGCTTCAGCACACCCTAAGAAAATCTCATCTGATGACATACAAGACATACTTCTGCCATTTTCAGTGTTTTGGGTATGAGGTTTCATATGTACACCTTTAAAGATCATCATATCAGAACTAACAGCAAGCGCATGTCCTCTAGTGAACCATGTACAGTTAATTTTAAGTGGCCGTTTGCAATGTTACAAAAAGGCAACAGACAAAGAGGTACACTCAATAAGATTATTTATGTTATTGTACAATCTGATTTTTTTAACAAATAATAAAAAAAAAAAATTAGTAAGATGTACAGTATTTGAATGATCACGTCTGGACTGGACTGAGGACTTGCCGTGGTCCACCCAGAGCTCCAGTGATGGGAGGGGGAGTGGCCGCAGCCAGGAATGACTTCCATGAACACTCAATAACTCTGTGTGTGTATACCGTCATTATATGTATGTATGCATTTGTCTATATGTATGTCTGGATGTAGTCTGTCACTCTTATTTTAAGGTGTGTGTGTGTGTGTGTGTATGTATGTGTATGTGTTCAGTCAGTATTGGCAGGAGGTGGAATGTCACATGATGCAGAATGGGATGAAAGGATGAAAGCAAACAGAAGAGTTTTGGGGGGGGGTAGAAGTAGATGGAGGCAAAAGAAGCGTGGGCTCAGTTGGTGTAGATCTGGCCCTCTGGTGGCTGAGGAAGCTTCATGTTCTCCTTGCATGTCATGAGCCGTCGCAGCTCCAGCAGCACCATGCGGATACTGTACGAGTTCTGCCACTTGGCCAGTGCAGACACCGCTCGCATGTCAACCTGAAAACAGAACGTGGACATGTTACATCTGACGGACATGTACATGAAAGGTAACTGTAGGAATTGCCACAGCTGGCAACTGCAAAATTCTGAAAAGGAGGAAGGATCTCTTACTTTCTAACCTAGAAACGGCAAATACTTAAATGGCTTGAACTGCTATTAAGTCCATTTTCACACTAACAGGAAATAAAACTGAACTGGCTCAGTCTATTTATACTCAAAAACAGACGCACGGTTAGACATGAATAATATGTATGTTTTCTAATGCACTCCCAGATAAAACAACTAGTCATTGTGACCCTGTATAACTTCCTGTTATCAGTCACATTTTTTTCTCTTGGCAACAGTGCAACATCAGCGTCGACAGACGTTACTGGGACAAATGCAAATGAAACTAAACCACTTGTTGATCAACACTCAAGAGGGAAAAAACATAACAGGAAGAGATCAAAAACATTAATTCAATATATTTATACACGCCAGTCAAAAGGTCCAATTCTGATTTTGTCATGTTTTTGAGACTAAAATGCAACATTGTCAAATTATTTTTTTTAAGTTCAGTCATATGAATAATATAATCTATAACAAACACTGACAAATTATTACTTTTTAGCTCTACCAAAGTATGATATTTCTAGATTTCAGCACTGAGGTACAATCACTAATTATTTTGAAGAAGCATTTTGACCTAAAAAAAACTTTTACTCAGTCATGAGGATGTTTCTAAGTGACAGACTGGCCCAGTAAACAAATGTCCCTGTACTCATCTCATTATTCGTTAGTTAAGTCTGACATCATGCTGCTAAACCTCATATAGGAGCTTAACAGTGATGGAACAAGTACAACTGCTACAAGTCAATCTTCAGAATAGACTCATTGGCTGCTGTTAACTCATCCAGAGATTAGTGTAATTGCCCATTGTTGCTGTGTAACCTGCAGTAGATTGTTCTTCATGGCCCCATTTAGCGTGCACTTGAACTGCCACTGATTTCTTTTTATTTAAGAGATAATCTTTGTTTTAAGTGGCTAAAATATCATTAAAGCTCCTTATCCTGATCCACAGTGTATCCACAGCAGTGCATCGCTTTGCTTCCTGTTCAGCTGTTTCTGTCTCCTAAATGGGGCCATGCTGACCTAAATTTCATTAGCTTTCTGCCCCTCACCTGGACAGCAAAGAAATAGGAACTGAAAACAGAAACACAAATGAATAGACGTGAAACACATCATTATAACCATGACTTGTATCAGGGGCATCTGCAAAGACCCAGTTTGGCATGTGGATAGTAAAGCTAGTTAACTAACAAAGTAATACACTACAGCCATGTAGCATTTCTAAATTCAATCAAGAATTGTAATTTAACATAGCATAACACCCACTTCCTCAAATTATCATTACATGGAAAGCCATAGCAATATTTTTTGAGTTCACATTAGATCAGAAACCAGCACAGCAGTGGTGTACATTGGGAACAGAGTAATGAATATAGAGTTAATGACCCATGAACTGTAAATAATGGCTTAACAAGCAGATTTATGGATGAAAATGTCAATATATTTTGCTGTCATTCGATAGCTTTCAACTTACTATCATCTTTCCATTGCCAGTAAGAAAAATGATGAAAATTATGACAATCGTTTAACAATGATACCAGCTGCACTCGTGAAATAACTTTGTGGAAGTTGTTGATCAAGACTGTCCAGTTTCCAGAGCTGTGTGACGGGTGTTGACATATATACCACTCATCGTCTGTTCAGTTCAAAACATATTTGTATAATTCGGATAATCAGCAGTTGTTTGGTGGAAACTCATCTGACAATATACAAACAATCAAAATTCATATGGAAGTTTTACATACCACACCATTGGAGTTGTGCACGCCATTCAAGTTTATCTTTGTCACAAATCTGACAAATGGTGGTGACTCTGGGTATCCTGGCCCACATTCAACCTTCAGATTGTACATCCTGTTTTCATAGCTCGTCTGTGAAAGAGCCAAGAAAGAAGAGGTAGAATGTATAGATAAGAGGTTGCTCCGGGAGGGCTGTCAGTGAACAGCCTTGAAGATACTCAGCTGTATGCTAGGGGTGCAACGGTACATGTCGTAGCGTTCCATACGTCCGTCACAGTTCGGTACAAGCAAGTACCACAGTACGGCTCATTGGTCATTTTCAAATGACATTTCCAGACAACTTGGATTTACTGTATGTTATAATACGCAGCTGCAACATTTTCTGCCTGAGGGGAATGTTTGCCAAGCACTCCTCTGTTACTGTTGCCTAACGTATAACTGGTCAGTGGTGACTTAGCAAAGGGTCAATTCTACTGTGATTGGTTGAGGCCAGACACAGATCCCTGACCATTTTCACTTTGCTGATGGACGTATGGTGAGTTGTGGATGTCCAGTGGAATCTGAAGACCTACTGGCTACATTTAAGTCTGCGGTGAGGGAACACTCTGGATTTAACCCTAATGTATGCCGATGATGGAGAAAGAACAGCGAAACATACAGTACCAGGGGGTGTAAGCATCGTTTGGCCACTATCAGCTACATTGTCACCATCATTCTACAAGACTGATTGCTTGGACAGTTTCCAGTCCACGTTCAACAACTCTAAGAAATATAAATTCATTACAAAAGCAGTGGGTGTCTTCTTCGCCAGAGATATGCAGCCATTCTTCGTTGTGACTGACTGCGGGTTTTATCATTAGATGAAGACCACTGAGCTATGTTACTGTGTTCCATTCCGCAATCACTTCTGCAATACAGTAATTCCCAATATGTACGATGCAACTGAGGAAGAAATACAGATGGAATTGGATTATATTTCTACTGACAGCGGGACGTCAAGACCTGCTGAAAGCTGTGATTGTTCAGTTTGTGCAAGAATGGGAGATGAATAGTTACCTTCTATAAACGCATCCCCCTATACAAGTCATGCGAGCGCTCACCTAGCATTATTTTGTGCCGTGCGTGTTTTGTTTACAAGTATGTTCTGAAAATAAAGATTCATTGTTTGGAGGTAAGTGTTTGTTTAATTACTGTATCATAACGTGAACCGTGACTCAAGAACTGAAATACAAATCGAACCGTGGATAATTTGTACCGTTGCATGCCTAGTGTATATTGAGTGACTGTTTATTAACCTGACCTATAAAGCCAACGACCAAACGAAGGACCTCACTAAAAATCTACTTTTTCACTCTGTGAATTCAGCATTTAAATAATCAATGCAAGTAGATTTTCCTTTAAGGATTACTTCAGTCCAGACACTTAACATATGCCACTCCATCTATTCATTTCCTGATATTCTGTTGTATATCGTTATTGAGCCATTTGATCAGGCAGTTGCCCTCATTGCATCATTCTAGACCTCTATTTCCTTTGTCCCACAGGTGCTCACACATTACAGCCATCACTACCCATCATCCCTTTTCCCGTACATGCTGGTGAATTTGCAATCGGGCTGTGTTTAAGAATAAGACCACTCACCCTAGGTGGGCCGAGGATAACCCCTCTCCATCGCGTTAAGGTCATGTCCTCATCATCCTCCAGACCCCAACTCACCGTTCCATCCCCAACACCTTTCTGACCTTCTTCCAGCTCTTCCAATAGCCGGAAATTGCGAGGAACTTTAACACCTGTTTGTGAACACACATACACACCACTTGGTCCATTTTTACTGAGACTCAAGATTTCCACTCCATCGTCCTCATGCAGACCATGAAGTAATATCAAGTAATACATATTGCATATATTAGGTGCAATAGTGTGAACTTACATTAACTAATCACTCATTTGCTTGATGAGGAATTTATATATTTGAAAGTGAAATGAATTGTAACAGTGAACCCATGGCAGAGTGGGAACAATTAAGTTCTGAATCCTTCCCACTCATTTTCCAGCATGTAAATGAAGGCATCATGTGATTTGACATTTCTTTTCCACAGAACGTACAACGCAGTGTGTTTCTGTTAGAAATACATATTTGTCTACAAGTCTTTATTGTCTTCATCCTGTTTACACATTTTGAGATCAATTTCAGTGATGTGCTCATGTTTCATGCGGTCGACAAATGTTTCTCGGTTTGTCAAATCTGACCGTTTTGCACTATGCGCATCAATTCATTCAGTCAATGATTTACAAACTGCGCACGTCTTTCATTTACTACAGAATCGTTTGCAATTTCTTCTGTTGAAGATTGAGAACTTCACCAAACTCCAAACTGCCAACTTGGAGGAAGATCTTTAAGAACAGTGACTTGCAGTTAAATGTCTAGAGCAGGTGTAGCTGCACTCGTGGAGATGCAAAAACAGCAACAACAAAATATACTGTGTATAATATATATATAAAAATAAATGAAGGCTCGTCTTCTCTGGGTTCATCTGCCTGCTTGTAGTAAATGTAATTTAGACGCTGTCCTGTAGTTTAACATCCGGTTTGGGGGATGCTGCATTATTTGGCCTCTGCGGTATCTAATAGATGATGGTGCTGCACTGTCACCTGAGCTGTGCAAACACCTCGCCACACTGCCAGCTGCTCGTGCTAGTTTAGTTCCGCGGCGTCGTGAGCCCCGCGGTGCATCTACCTCCGTTGTAGAACGGTTTGACTGAACGTCTGCCTTTCAGAAAATGTACAGTCATTGTTGACGTCAGGATACCTTTGAGCTACCCGTGCACGGAGGCTACGTGTTGATGCACTGCCCCGTCCGTCAGCTGACGACAGTTAACGACCCTGCCTCTGTAAAACACCGGTCCTCGGGAGTCGGCAAACATTATTACCGTCGCAAATAAACCGAGCTGACTCAGACCTGAACGGCGGCAGTACTTTGGCCACACAGCGCCATCCTTTAGCCAACAAGCTACATTTTTAAGATGTTGCGCGTAGTTTTTGTGAGCGTTCTCTGGAAAGAACGTGTTGACCCGCCCAGTTTACTTTACTATTAAATCACACGCGGCGTTAATCCAATTAACGGAAGTAACGCCGCCTCTCCCCTTTTTCTTAACCTTACTTAGCAAGCTAGCGTTACCGTTACCTTCGCGGTTACCGTTGCCTCCTATTCATTCTGCTGAGCGGACGCAGCGACACGTTAGCGCAATTTTTCTACTTAATGCGTTCGCCGGTATACGAATAAGATACTCATTGAACACAACAGCCACGCTACGGTCATTTGATTGTTATTCGTCGGTTTCTCTGGGCGATTTATTTCCCTGAAAGGTTTACCTGATCCGGCGGCGACCGCCATCTTGTCGCTACACGGCGGGAGCGCGCACGTAAGTCTAGCCATTGTCGCCCACGGCTCGTGCACGACGAAGGAACGCAAAGCATCGCGTTCTTTGTTGTGTCGGTGTGAGTGTGCACGGAGCCGCAACTGCGAGAGCCGGCGGCTGTCCCGGAGGCACCACCGTGGCACTATAGCCTCATTGTCCCTGACACTTCTCATTTGTTCAAGGTTTCTTCAGACTGTGGATACTGGGGGTGCTATATAGGCTGCATACTACACTGAAAGACACAACTTTTGCCGTATTTGTCCTAAAGGTTACCATAGCAACACTTCCTAACTACATATTTGAAAAGAAACGTTAGAAAGGCAGGACTACAACAGATGCAGTTCAACGGTATTTTGGGCTTTTTTTTTTAACTTTTGTAAGAACTTGACACTCGGGGATTTAGAACCCTATCCTACAGGTGCATGGAAACAAAATTGGATAGATGGTAAAAGAATAGTATGTAATTATTGAAATAAAACATGACTACAAGCAGTTATTCAATGAGGCAATGACTCACATTTTATAGGTATCAGGTCACACTTGAAAATGAGATCCCAATCTCAATGTGTTCTTTTTTTACCTGTATAAACAAGGGATAAAAAAAATTAGACAACCAGTTTTGAAGAAAATGAGTTTATTTGTACTATGCACAGCTATGGCTTTATAACCACTGTACATGCAGATGTTTTTATCATTTGACTAAATTGTTTAAGACATTCCTGAGCATTGTTACATATGTATGTACTTTCAAAATATTTATAACCTAAGTAAAAATTTTCTGCATGTTAGTGTGTTTTTGGTACATGTGAAATATATTCCTTAAGAACCTCACAGACAGAAGTTAAGAACCTCACAGACAGAAGTTGCATTGAGGCTGAATACTACACTGAAGGACACAACCCTTGCCGTCTTTCCTAAATGTTACCATAGCAACACAATAGAATTTATCACCACTCATTTGATAAAATTTCAAGAATAGAAGGGCAACTTTCTAGCGACTGATGCAGTTAGAGTATAGACACTTTTGAACGAATTTGAAACTCTGGGATTTAGAACCCTATTCTGGAGGTACATGGAAAGAAAAATAGCATAGATATAAAAATAGTATATAACCATTAAAATAAAACATGAGTACAAGCTGTTACTAAAGGCCATGACACACATTCTACAGGTATTAGACAATGAGTTCTGAAGAAACTCAGTTTATTTCTATTATGTGCAGCTATTGCTTTATATCCACTGTACATCCAGATGTTTTTTATAATTTGACTAAAATTGTTTAAGATATTCCTGTGCATTGTTATGCATGTACCTTCAACATATTTATAGGCAAAGTATGAATTGTCTGTATGTTGTTAGTCAGTGTGTTTTTGCAATTGCGAGGAACATCACAGACAGAAGTTGTATTGAGGCTGCATAGTACACTGAAGGACACAACTTTTGCTGTCTTTCCTCAATGTTACCATAGCAACATAATGAAAACGTAATTACCGCTCATTCGACAACATTTAAAAACCAGAAAGGCAGGAGTACAACTGAACTTGCAGTTCGAGAGTATCGGCACTTTTCCAAGAACTTTAACCTCAGGGATTTAGAACCCTATCCTGAAGGTACGTGGAAAGAAAAATAGCATAGATATAACAATAGTATATAACCATTAAAATAAAACATGAGTACACGCGGTTATTAAAAAAGGCAATGACACACATTCTGCAGGTATTAGACAATGAGTTCTGAAGAAGCTCAATTTATTTGTATTCTGTGCGACTATGGTTTTATATCCACTGTACATCCGGAGGTTTTATCATTTGACTAAATTGTTTGACATTCCTGAGCATTGTTATGTTTGTATATACCTTCAACATATTTCTAGACAAAGTAAGAATATGAATTGTCTGCATGTTGTCAGTATGTGCGTTTATGTACTTGTGAAATATATTCCTTAAGAAGCTCACAGAGAGAAAGAAAGAAACGAAAACAACCAGTGGTAATTAATAGCCATTTATTTCGTTTATTTATGAATACAGTTTAATATATACATTGTAAGTCTCCCAAAAGGAAGACAACAAAAAGGCATCAAGGCATTATTCTGATATCTAAAACTCCATCACCACCAGCGTACATAACCAACTACAACATCCAAATGGGTCTTGCCTCAGAAGACATGAGAAGCAAGTGAAGGGCAATTTTAAAGTCAGTCAGCGAGACGTTTCTCATATCACTTGATTTACAGTAAATCAATCAGGGACAGGATAAGGCAGTTCAATAAAAAGTCCAAGGATCATTATAAAAGTGATTTCAACACATCATGTCAAACATACCAACAATACCTGCCCCCCCCCTTCCATCAATTTTATTTGCAGTCACAAAATTGTAAGAAATATTTAGAGAACCATACATTGTCAAGAATACCCTTTTAAATTCACTGGTGAAAGCCCATTGTCTCTAAGCAGCAAAAACCAAACAAAAATTTGATCGCAAATTGTACCCCGACAATGATGGGCTAAATGAACTGAACGAATATACAACTACAGGAGGATCTAAACACTTCTCAAACCATTCAGCTCAGCTAACAAAACCTGATTTTAATGAGTGACATAAACATTAAATTGCACTATTTATTCAATAAAAGCCTTAACCTTCAGTAATGGAAATTATTCTGTATATCATTTGTACATCAAAATAAGTGAAACACACTATCCACAATCCTGAGGTCATCTGTGGAGGAAAAGACTCAACTTAAGTATTGTAGATCTGTGCTCAGAAGCAGACCCCTCCACCCTGATAACCATAAATAGCAATTATGAGCACGTCCGTCTCCAGACAAACATTATTACGTTATGGCTTCCTTCTGAGCTCCAAAGATATTTTCTTAAGGTCCTATTTTTAAATCTCCAAACTAGACACGATCTTACTTTGCGACATAAACACCATACATTTCTGAAATGTATCATAACTCACTGATGCATTCAGTCGAACCAATGCCAAATATCTATTTGGGGGGGAAAAATTGCCTAATACTGATAGAGAAAAAAAAAAAACTACAAGAGTCAAACCTCTACGCAGGCCTCAAACTTTGATGCACTAAACGCCACCCATGGACCAGCGTATTTTACACAACCAAGCACATACGACTGCTTCTCACAAAACTCTACAAGCACTATGCAATCTGCAATGTACTCTTGACTGTTGACCTAAGTTGAACAATTTTATATAATCAAGTATTAAGGATTCAAAACTGGAATATTATACTATAAAAAAAGCAATTTTGGTTTCAAAATAAACTATCATTTAATTATCTACTTTGATTATAAAACCAGAAGGTGAACATTTAACCCCATAAACCCATCTAGTAAGCTTCTCCTTCATTTGAACCTGAAGGCCTTTCCAGGATTCCCTTGGAATGAAGAAAACATTTTGGTAAATCCAACCTGGGACCATTTGGTCAAAGTTTGGAGTCATATTTTAAGCAGAACAATAAATTTCACTTGGGAGTGAGCACGATCCTCTCTGGTTAGTTGTCTGCTTTACACAAACTCAAAAGGAAAGCTGGTGACCCAGTATATTGCTTGCACAAGCCGACATGCTCTATGCATGCATGCATTCTTAAGTCTGTGTCAGTGACATCTCAATTAGGAAAAGTAATTTTGTCATGCAGCTTGATAAATAGCTAAATGTTTGAGCTCCAGTTTTTCCTCTTTGCAAATGTGTGTAAACTATTAGAAAGCAAAAGGCATTTAACCTAATCAAAATTTAACATTGTTTAAGACATATAGTTAAGGGCCTCATATTACACTGCATAGTTATTCGCTGTACAACACATTTACAACTTACTGACTCAAGCGGTTAAGAAAAACCAATTAATTACATAATCTCAACTACAGTAGTGAAGAAATTCCTGGATCGACAGCCGTGACTGAAGCCCGAGCCTGTTTTGTCACAGTTACCAAGGCGGTACACCGTGGCAACATGACACGGGAACGTTACACTGACAGTTCAATCCCATATAAGAAAGGGAGAGCAAATGTGAGGAGCGATTTAAAAAAATATTACATTTAGTTGGCACATTGTTTGAAGAATCTGCGCAGGATTAATTCTGAGAGATGTAATTCATGACAGAATGACTGTTTTGGACAGCAGGGAGCAGGCCACAAACCAAATCAGAGAACATCTATACTGCATCAGTGGTACGTAAGGCAGCTCTAAACAAAACTGCGTGTGCCTCTTTTCTGACCGCAAAATTAAAGTTAGGAGTTAAAAAGAAAACAAAGACAGAAACAAGAGAGGACACACGCCCATCCAAGATTAATTAGCAGGGCCAGACAAACAGCACAAAGCACTTCTAAACACCCAGAATCAACACTGACTATAGTTATAAGCATTTTAGTTTTAAATCATTCAACTATATTCCCAGTTTCCCAAAAATTATTTATGATCGGTGTAATTGTGATCATCAAAAAATAGTTAAATTGTTTAAATTATTTAATTGGCATGATTTAACATCCAAACCTTTTTTTTTTGTTTATTGCTTAATTTAGAGGTCCAGGGAGCAAAATGAGAAATGTGCCTTTTTGGTTTGATTAATTTTAACCATTTCACTTTGCAATCCCGGTGAGATTTCAGCTTTAATCCATCAAGCCTCCCACCACAACCACAATCAGTGTCAAGAGTGACAAATGCTGGTAGCTTAACAATTAAATATGGCTGTTTTACTTTTGCAGCAACTCCTTAGACACAACAGTTGCTGGTTGAATATTTTATGATCAAGAACACACATAGTCGTTGCCATAAAAACAGTCCCAAAAGTGTGCAGTTCAAGCCAAATGTGCAAGAAGTCAATAAATGTAACAAACTGATTTGTTCTTTAGCTATCTACACTGGTAGCATATCCTAAGACCATTATCACTGTTGCCATACCACTTATCGTGCTCTAAATACAGGTCTGGTGGACCTTTGAAAAGGTGGAGCTGCAAAGATTATTTACTTTAAGAAAAAAAAAAAAGGTGTGTGAGACATTTTTAACCTCTTCAAATGCACAGCACTGACTTTTAAGGAGGAGAAAAACAAGTGCCTCTTTCACATATTCTTCCTTAGGATTTTCTGGAGTGATTCTAAACTATGTGCCTGACCAAACCTCAGCGAGAGCCTTAGTGAATCGCCACAGGACGTGACGAGTTGTGTTAGACGTATGAGGACGAACAGAGATATTGCAATTTGAAGCGTATGATCTTCAGTGTGAGTGAATGAGTAGTTCCATGAACAAAGCCCTCCTCTTGAAAAACAGACAAAGTGTGCAAGACTTAAAGCTATGGCATCAGAAACTGTTAAGTTTTTATTCCTATGGATTACAGTTTAAAGTGAGGCAAAAAAGGGGATGAGAAGCCCGAACAGAGCCAGGGTCTTCTGAGGTAGGGTGCAGATAGTCTGCAACGTTACTTGACTTTCTGAACCCATTTCAGGTCGTCCGCCCTGGGCTTCTCTCCCGTCACGCCCTGGATGAGATCCTCCAGGTTCCGCCAGAAACCCAGCTTCTCCAGAGGGTAGTTCAGCCAGCCTGAAAGGACAAAGGTCAGTGACAAGTCAGCTCTTGTTTATGTCCTTAAAGCTCCATTACAAAAGCACACGCAAGAGGAGACGAGAGGGCAGAATGTACTGTACATAAATACATATTAACAGTTTTAAAAGCTCTGGTAGTTGTGACAGAATCAGCACATTTAAGGACAGTTTTGTTAAATTAAAAAAATTCTTATTCATCATCCCATGTTTTAAATATAAAATTTAATCCTGGTTTCCCATTAGACAATATTGCTGTTACATTCATACACTACAAGACAACATTACCAACCCACAATAACAGGATCAAAGACAACAGACAAATAAGATAAAACAAAAGACAAAAAAAAAGTGAACTACATTAATCACAGGGACACATGTTGACCTCTGACCTCCTAAGTCTTACAAGCCCTGCTCGGGTATATAGAGCAGGGCTTGAACCAATGTGGTGTGTTGGCAAATTTTCCATGTAGTTTATAAATGGTTCCATGTCTTGTAGAACAAACTACTACTTTTTTTTCATCCAGTAGGTTATTTTCTCCACTGTTGACTTCTTCAACCACATCTAGGTTGAAAGGGGGGTGGAGTCTAATTTCCATTTTCTATCAATTAATTTTTTAGCAATTGTCAACAGAATTTTTATCACTTTCTTCACATACTTTGCCAGATTGAGCTTAGTTTAAGATTCCCTAGGAGACAGACTCCATTCCGGCCCAGTGGGAATGTGACCCCGTGGATATTCCCATTTTTTATATTCACATACTTATCTAAAACACGAGAGCTCAGGTGAAGCTGGATTCACATTCTTTGAGCGTGTGCACAAACATTGGCCAGTGAAGCCGTTTCTGATTCTGACATGCTTGCTGTGCTGCAATGCGATGGCGTACTTTCCTTGGTAATGCAAGATGTGCTACCCATTTGGAACAATGGACAAGAGTGTCCAGCAAGTTACGATCGCTGACAAACCTGTAGTGATGCAGAAGTATGTTTCGTGTGGGGAGACATGATGGATCCGGTGATGTTTGCGCGGTAGGATGATATGGTAGTCCTGTAGGAACACCACCCAACGAGGCAGGCCGAAGTACGTATGTGACCACTTGTGTATCTGGTTGGTGAGAGTCACGAAGATGGCTAGTGCAAACAAGTAGCAGTACCAGGGGTAGATATGGTACATTTCCGCTGTGGGTAAAAGAAGACGAAACGGCAAGATGAACAGTCCGGACTGACTGCATTCGGCCACCATTTTCATATGGGAAATGTCAGGAAAATGACAAGCAGCATTGATACAAAACTCACCAGGGGAGAGGGTGAGAAAGTTGAAGGCCATGTTTGCTAGAGGGACTATTGTCAGCATGCAGTTGTCACCATTGGTCTCAATGAAGTCGTGACGGGTAATGGCTGTGGGGTCAATGTGGTGCTCTCTAAATGGTCGTATAAAGGCCTGCAGGACAGATCACGGCACAGCGGAGCACAAATAAAACACACCCAGTTTAGAGACAAGAGGAGGGTTCGGTTCACAAGCGGCTGTCAAGAAACTCGGGTCATATCTTACCTTTCCAAAGATGGGTAGGTCCACTGAGCCCCACGTGTCGGCCCCCCAATGAACCAGTCCTGATGCAAAGTCTGCAGTGAGTATTCCTGCCACTGGAAATGAATTTGAGGAGACAAAAATCAGTAGGAAGAAGATGCAAATTTTCCAAATTCAGTTTTGAAACACACACACCAATACCAATACTGTACATTACAAGGAAATAATCAGTCTGTGCAAAAGGTTTCTGAAGTACAAAATGTAGGAGCTGTAATATTTTAACCAATGTCAAATGTGTTGGAGCACTGCATTGCATGAAACCTTGTGGGTCTACAGACGTGCAAACGATATTCTTCATGAGCCGAGTGACAGATCTGGTGCAAAATGCAGTAAAAAACAATACTAACACCTTCAATAAACTTGGAATTTTTACTGCATTTTTTAAAAATCTTGTTCCGTTGTAATGTGCATTTGCCCTGTTTTGTATCCTTACCAATGCCCAACAGAATGTACCAGGAATAACCCAGGTGGAAATTGGCAAGGAGGTGAACGAAATTGAAGGCCATAAGAGAGAAGCAGAGGATAACACTTATCCATTCTTGACATCGTTTGCCTAAAAGATAAAACACAATTTGAAACGTTAGTGTGTACTGTCAGTCATATCAATGAGCATCACCGTGTGATAATACACTCCAAAGGGAAATGTCCAAAGGTTAGTACAGTACAATCAGTCAGAATTATGCGACTGTGTTATACAACAGTGAAGACATGCACAGAGTTTATGATTAGTCTTTAAAAAGCAGCTCGGCATGAAAAACCTGCCTCTATCCCACAATAAAAACAAAACAATCACCATCAAACTAGAGAACTCCATGTCTGATATGAGGAGTGGAGGCCACATTTGTACAGCGGGTGTGTGTTTGGTGTGGTCCGGTCCAAATGGTGACACTGTGATTTCCGTCTTAGAACTTCAATGCGATTTAAAGAATTAAAAAGGGTTTGGTGATAGAAAGAGCCTTGGTGCAAAACTGTTTAGATCAGGTGTGTATAAGACCCCTCAACTAAAGTGACGTTGACACCCTTGATATTTGACACACTTCACCATTTAGGTCGAGGGTGTCAAATATGCAGCCTGATTTGATCTCAAAAGGGGAGCTGACTGGTAAAATAATAGCATGGTGACTTGTAAGTGTTATAATAAATTACAACCAACTATTCTGAAACGTCTTTAAAAAAAAATGGTACACCCCATCATAGCATTTACACACTCGCGTGCATTAAAACACACATGACAGTGCTCAAAATGCACTTATTTATCTTTAAAATGTATTGTTGTTTATAGATCTGGGCTGAAATTGGACTGTTTGTGTGTTTAGATCCTTAGTGGAAGTTCAAAGTGATGAGTGTTTACATGTGAAGTTACTTAGTTCAAGTCTACTCGTCTTAAAAGCTGACATCGCATTAAATGCAAGAGTGTTACAAAAGGTCACGGTCCTCGGTGTCCGCGCGAGGCCCCTGAGCACTAAACACAACGCGGCGGATGCTTCTCACTCCTGCTCCCTGATGCTGGAAATGTCAAAAGGACAAACGACATAAACACCAAATTGAGCTCATCTCATGTGTTTCCTGTTGTGTTGCTAACAGCGGCTGCGACTGTCACCGCGCTCGTAGTCTCGGTTTTGTTTTGTTCGGTCGTTTGCGCTGTTTGGTGAGAACGGAGCCTCTGCCGGGATTTGTGTTGACTTTTATTTTCTTGCGCGTTACTTGGTAGCATAACTAAATAAAGCCCGTCGTTATGTCACCCCACTCATGGACACTTGAGCCGGCGGATCTGCAGCCAGCGAGACCCGGAGGTATCGACTCACCTGGCGAGTATAGATTGGCCAGTTCTCGGGCCCCGGCGTGTTGTGGACCCCATCTCGCCGCGCCCCGGCCCGGCCCCTGTGGCTCTGGGCTCCGCGTTTCCACTCCGGGGCCGTTCTGGTTTACCATTCTCGCCATTTCTCCACTGTGGGCCCAGCCCCTTCAATCGCTCTACTCGCAGCCAGGAACCAACAGAATCATCAACTTCTCAGCCCACAGACAGCGTAACGTTTGCGGCCAATCGGAGGCGAGCGGCTCGGTGACGTAGCCAATCAGCGAGCGAGGAAACATGTCAGAGGCAGCCTGGTGGCCAATGGCGTTACGAGGGTAAAGACTGCATTTCCTGACCCCACCCGTCCTGTCTGGTGGCGGTTGGGCTCTTACAACGGATCACCGGCAGATGACGCTCTTTTTGTGTGCGTGACCTAAAGCGCGTCGAGTCGACTCTGTGCGCGCGCGGTGTGCGTGCGTGCGTGCGTGTGTGTGCGTCTGTGGGACTGTGACGATGCTCCCGCAGCAGAATACTCTTGTGGATTTCAGCCCCCATGAAAATAATGAGCTATCACTTGTGTATATTCCTACCCACTTAGCGAAATCATTTTTTCTTACATTTGGCCCAACACTGGTTTAGCATTTTGACATGGTTCTGGGTAAATGGCCCATATTTGACAACACAAAACCAAAGCCAAAAGTCACCCAAAAACTATTTTCTGATTTTCAAAATAAAGCCATAATTGACCCAGAAAAGCCCCAAATCCCCACAAACCAGCCAAACCTGACCCAAAGTGAGCCCATAATGCACGTTTCATATTTGAATGCGTACCGTTGATCACTGTTTGAAAATGAAGTGCAGTTCTCTTCTGGAAGCGTCTGCCTTTTTCACAGTGTTTTGGTTTTCAGTCATATGACCAAGCACACCCCAAAACTCTTCCACATTTCGAATCAGAAATGTGCCGCTCTTTTACTCAATCTTCTGGCTTGCCATAATAATGCCACATCATCTGTAACCTTGATCCTGCTCTTTTCTTAGTGTTTTGGTTAATGCAACATATGCCATAACTCAGCCATAACTTCCTTATCTGTTATGGATAACCTTAATCACACCACAGTTAAGACACAAGGCTTTTGTAATGAGAGCTGAAAATGCCAAATACTGCCTAAATATTTGCTATCTGGGTAGGCTGTACATTAAGTTAGAAAACACCAGTCAAAGATGCATGGGCTGTGTTGTATTTGTACAGCTGCCTCAGCGTAGTTACTATTAACACTTAGAAATATGTGGCCTGTTTAAATACTACGGAGTTAAACCTTATCCAGTGAATGTGACTGTGTCAAAAGGAAAACAAAGATACTGCTAAGATTCTCCAACAGACTTTTAATAAGTCACACAACACATTGCACCACTGTACAACACAGAATACTCTCTGATCTGTACTTTTGGGAAAAAAAAATAGAAAGTGATATGGCGGATTCCTGGGAGAGACTTTTTTCATTTGCATAGTGTTAGAGACCAGTGCTGTATCCATGGATGTTTGCAGTCACGAGTGCCTGTAGGACTTTTTATGCATGTTGTTGCAGTTGACCACTAGGTGGCACTAAGTCCTCAGTACTTGCACGTCCCCGTCAGAAGCAGGACTGAGTTGAACTCCACTTGCTTGGACTCACAAGTTGAACACCATTTCAAGGGCTGTTTTTTTTAAGCCAGACTCTTCCAGTTCCTGTCATAGTATCGAACCTTTACCGCCGATAATGTCATAAAATCCCGATATCAGGTTCCTTCGTTGAAAACTGCTTTAGATCCCGTTACCATCAGCTAAAACCGAAGATGCTGTAGACAAAAAGCATGACTGATTCTCACAACTCCCACCCTGACTGTTTCAGGTCTGTCTCGGTGGATGCATCATCTAGTTCAGTTTCACCTCAACAACACTCAGTCTGTGTGCGTTGTGGTCCAACAGCTGCATGGAGTGTCCAACGCACCGCTTTGATGCGTGTTGTTGTTGTGAGATGATTACGCATGAACACAGACGACGCACGTCTGCATTACTGTAGGATTTTATTTTTCTCTATTTGACTTTTTTTTGGGGGGGAGGGGGCGTGGATTGACGAGTTGTTAACAAACGTTGGTTAGAACGCATAACTTTGCTTTGTATGTTGTTGTGGCAACTCTTGTATTATACAGTATGTTCTGGCTAAAGTGAGTGTTTATTTTCACTTTTCATTTTTAAAGTTACCTCAGTTTCCTTCTTTAAGAAACAAAAAAAATAGCGCGTGAGTTATTTCCTCTTCCCATTATTTTACTGTCGATTAAAAACAAGAGCTGCTATGCAACCGTAACGCACTTCCACGAGTGGATAATTATCCATTCTCTTTGATTTCTAAAACGGTTAGATCTCAGAGAAGTCCTGAGTGCGCACAGGTTATACGCGCCGTGCGTCACACACCTGCCCAGTTAAGCCCCGCCCCTCGGCCGTAATAAAACCCCCGAGACTAGGAAGACCTGTCAATTCCTCCCAATCCATGCGCACTGCCTCGTCAAAGTAATCACCGAGTGTTTTGTCAGTGTTTTTGTGTGTGTGTGCCAGACGGAGCCATTATTAAAGCGCGCACAGAATATTCCGACGCTTGAGCCATTTCACAACCAAAAGAAAAGCAAAAGCAACAACAACAACAAAACCCGGGGCGTCTCATCTCAAGCCCTCCATGCTCCTGCAATCCGGCGGGTGTTAAGATCCATGGAAGTGGCCGGCTTCTACGACGAGGGCAGCTTTGCTTTCCACAGTAGAGACAGCATTATCAGTCCCGTCGGCGGCGGCGCGCACTGGAGGCTCGGCGACTCGATGACGGAGCTGGGCATCGAAGAGCGGGAGAGAGCAATAGACTTCAGCGTTTACCTGGACTCGGCTTTGCACTGTCCGCAACTGGCGACGCATCAGCAGCAGCAACAGCAACACGGGGACGTTTTCTCAGACTTCCTCGCGGAGAACAAGATCAAGAGAGTCACGGCGCTGCACAACTACAAGAACTACACGCTGTTGAACGAGCTGGAGTCGAGTCAGTGCGACAACTTGAGGGACCCCAGGGAGTCCCATTACGCACTGGGTTACACCGATCTACAGGAGACCCGGGTGGATAGTGTGTACAGAGCCGCTGCTGCTGCTGCTGCTGCCGGTGCCGGTGCCGGTGGTGGAGGCGAGAGAGACGACAATCAGGAAGACGCAAAGATGGAGAACGGGTCGTCGGGCTTTGACATGAGGTCCTACCTGCATTACTCCACGCCCAGCGGCAGCCTCGGGAACATCTCCACCGCGTCCTCGACCTGCTCCAGCCCGCCCGGCACACCTGCGCCGTCAGGTAAAAGCAGGTCGCCGTCGCACGGTGCCAAAATGTCCAGCGGCAAGTCAAAGAAGCGCCTGGACAAGGACAGTGAAGAGTACAGGCTGAGGAGGGAAAGGAACAACCTGGCGGTGAGGAAGAGCCGAGACAAAGCCAAAATGCGTAACTTGGAGACTCAACATAAAGTGCTGGAACTGGCGGCGGAGAACGACCGTTTACAAAAGCGCGTGGAGCAACTGTCCAGAGAGCTGGCCACCCTGCGTAATCTGCTGTCTGCCACCGGACAATGTTAGGTACCGCCACTGGAGACGGCTCCCTTACGGCTCTCTGGGCTTATGGTCTGGTCATTTTTATTATTATTGTTATTATTATTAATTTTTTTTTTGGGACTTGAACCGTGATCCACTGAGCTGAACCGGTACGCTTCACTGGTTGAAGACAGCGACCACCAGTTTACAAGGACACTTTGAATGGGACTGAAGTGGGTGCATGGATTGCGCAATCATTCACCATTCTTGACATGTCACCGTAGCTTTATTCTCAGATGTCATTTTTGTGTATGCAGTATTTCTGTGCAGGTTTTACATACATGCGAGTCAATTTCTACATTTTCCCCCCTCTATCTGGAGCAGTGGTTGTCATGGGAAGAGTTGTGCTGCAGTGAAATGATGCAACTCTTTGTAATAGTATTGGCAATGAATGAAATAAGTAATTATTTAACATTAAAAGGCAAAAATGCTTTAATTGTACTTGATATTTTATTGAATTAAACAGATTTATACTTTGGTTAAACAATTTCCCTTGTAATTTCTTTTTTTGTTTGTTTTTTTTTCCCTGTGCATTTGAAGCAGGTGCAGGTTACATGCAAATCGACATGGGAGTTACGCTTTCCTCACACAGATGTACTCATATAGTCAGGATATTATATCAAATCTTTCAGCATGTCGACGGTAAGGTTAGAAAGATTAGTCATTTCTGCATATATGCACCGGTGCCAAAATTGCAAGACACACCAGTGTACTGCAGAGATTTCATGTGCCGCCTTCTTATTTGATAGGGACTGAATATTTGATGTCACACTGTGACACCTCATAACACTGATTCTTTTGGTCACATCACCACAATGATCAATTAATCGATCAACATTTTCACCCACTGTAGTGTCAACTTCAAATTCAGTGGATTAGGCGGTTGCTTTTTAGAAGACAAGTAATGTAAATCGGTCAAAATTAAAAAAAAAAAAGCACAAAAATGCACACCACACACACACTGTTACTGCATACATTTTCAGTCTCTGGTGCCATCTTTATTTTGGCAACAGGCATGAAATCTGTGTACTGTGTGACTGATTGATACAAAGTGTGACCTAAAAGGCTGAACATCCTGAATATTTCCAAACCGATTTATGCTGAAATGATACTGCTGAGAGCAGCAAAAAAAAAAAAAAAGAAAAAAAAGAGCGAGAGCCTCAATCACCCTGCACACAACACTGAAATGTTAGTTTTATCTTTAGCACACAACTCTGTCAATAGTCTGCTGGGTCCACTGGCCCAGAGAGGGGTTCAAGGTTGCATGGAAATTAATCAACAACTAACCTCCTCACACCACCTCAGGTCAGACTTATGCTGCCAAGACATGGGAGTCGGTGCAGCTGACACATGAATAACTCTGAACAAACCCATGTTTAACCCTGAAGTGGAAAACACTCAGCAGAAAATGTAGAAGTTAAAATGGGAGTGACACAGTGCGTTACACCACACTATGATGGATAAGTTGACAAAGGGTTTCAGTGGAATTTACCAAGCTCTAAAAAGAGTGTGTGTGTGTGTGCGTGCATGTGTGCACAGAATGAAACTTATCTCTAAGGAGCAAGTAAAGCAAAGGGAAGATAAAAAAATAAATAGAAAAACAAGGCAGTGGTGGGATTTATAAATGATCCCTGACAATTCAGGGTAGGGGGATGTTTTCCAGCTCTCACCTTCAGTTGCAAAAAAAAAAAAAGAGGACAAACCTCCCCTGCCAGTTTTTCAGGAGAGGTGGCATTTAAAAAAAAAAACCCACAGACCCTGCACAGCCATATTACATCTGTTCAAAGCAGTCAACAAAACAGCGGCGCTGTATCAAGAATATAGTGGATGTTTCAACACTCGCGATGAACAGTTTGAGCCGTTGTGCAATCTCCTCCCTTCCCAACACATTACCACATGAAGAATGTTACACCCACAATTAAACAAGACAATGGTAATCCGACTACAATAATAAGACAATAGCTTTAAGTACTTGTGGTCTTGGATTCACTGGCACGAAGCACGAGTGGGTGAAAACAAGAAAGGCAAATCTCATGATGTGGATAATAAACATGATTCAGACTTAAACATGTGATGAGTTTAGATTCTAAACTCATCACATCACATGTTCCCCTCATCAGTCTTTCTAAACTTTAGAAACACTGATGAGGGGAGTCGTGTGTGTGTGTGTGTGTGTGTTTGTGTGTGTGGGGGGGTCACAAGTCAACATTACTCCACAATAATAATAAGTAATTCTGGTCTTGGATTCACTGGTACAAAAGCATGTGCAGGTAAAAAAAAAGGCAATTCTCATGATGTGGATAATAAATATGAATCAGATTTAAACATGAGTTTAGAAACTGATGGGGGGGGGGTTAACAAGGCAATGTTACTGACTACAATAATAAGACAAGATTGGATTGGATTCACTGGTACAAAAGCATGTGCAGGTAAAATAAATGGCAAATCTCATCATGTGGATAATATGATTCAGACTTAAACATGTGATGAGTTTAGAAAGTTGTGGTGATGGTGGGGGGTGGGGGTTATAAAGACAATGTTATTCCAACTGTAATAGTAAGAGAATAGCTTTAAGTACTTGTGGTCTTGGATTCACTGATACAAAAGCTTATGCGGGTAAAAAAAAAGGCATATCTCATGATGTGGATAAGAAATATGAATCAGACTTAAACATGTGATGAGTTTAGACACTGATGAATAGGGCGGGGGGCGTGGAGGGTTAAACATTTAAAGCTGGGTCTGTTGTGTTTCTCAGCGCAGGCCGCGATAGCTGCCAGTTCTGGCTCCGATTCACCAACAGCATTCTGAGCATTTTTTTTCTTCGATGACCCTCTGTTTCCTATTGCAGCCCCACGCCGTCTCTCCCTGCTCCTGGCTCACATGCTGACAGGAGAGAGGGAAATTCCCACACAGGGTGACCTCTTTTCTTGAAAGTTTAGCCCAGCCCCCTTTCCAGATTTTTACCGTCAATGGGCAGTGTCTGTCCGTAAAAACTCCACTGCATTGCATCACAGCCCCCCCAGTGGCCAACCGGCCTCCAGAAAGATCCTCAGATAAGGCAACGCACACTCGACAATAACACACATCCACACACACCTGTCCACCCTGTCTGTACCACTTGTGAAATGGAAGTTGTTTTTTTTTTCCTTCCTCTCGTGAGTCACACTTGGTTCTCAAAACACCTTTGTTACGAAATTGAATTGGGTTGTAACATCACAAATAAATCAACTACCATGGCCATTACTTTGTCACATTCCACGATTTATGTCATTTAATGATGTCTTGAACCAGGGGGGCCAAGCCAAAGGTTCCAATCTGGCCCGTGGGTTAAATTTTTGAAATACAAAAATTATACAAAAGATTTGTAAATAAAAAAAAGTTAAGGTTCCTCAGACAGACTGGGTAAAATATGATCATAATAACCTATAAATACTCACAACTTGAAAATTTTCTCTGTGAAAATGTAAATATTTTCATGTAATTTTCTTGTATTTACACTAAAACAAAATATCATTTCACAAAAAACATAAATAAACTGAACAAATATAAATAATTTGAATGCAGAAATTCCACCTAAGCTATTTGTAATTAAAATTGTACTTCAGGTTCCACGTCCAGACTGGGAAAAATATTATCATAATAACCTAGAAATACTCACTACTATTTTTTTTCTGTATTTTCATGTAACATTCCTGCATTTTGATTAAAACAAACTATCGTGTTACAAAAAACACAAGTATCCTCAACTAATATAAACAGACTGAAATGTCTGAAGAGAAGTAAATGTAATTTTATCAATATTCTACCTGTTACTGAATGTTTTGTGTATTTGTAGATCCACTGTGATCTGTCAGTTGTAATGTACATGTACAAATGATAAACTTAGGTATAATATTGTTAAAATTATACTTGTTCTCCTTAGGAGTTTTGGGGTTGTTAATGTTATTCACGTTGTTTTAAAGGACAGTTTATAGACGTAAACATTTTCATCACATGAGAACAGTTTGGAGTTGACGTTATTGATGTGTAATTCTGTTATTATTGGACTGGTTCAGTCCATTTGAGATCAAACTGGGTTGAATTTGGCCCCTGAACTAAAATGACTTTGACAGCCCTGCCTCGAAGCGTTCCAACTGAGCGTGTAGACTGTTCGTCAGGGTTACAGTTGTGCCATGTCATGGTAGGGAATACACAGGTGTGAGTAATAACGCCGGCTGTGTCACAGTGTGACTCTGAGCCATGATGCACGAGGACAGCTGAAGCAGCGGAACGTCATCCATGTCGCTGTTCAGACTTATTCACTGAACCCAGCAGTTTAAAGATGACGTCTGTGAGAAAACCCACTGACATTAAAGGGTCAAACAGTCCACGGGGGGTTAATGGCCATAGATAGGATCATGTGTGCTCGCATTAATACACGGCAGGTGTTAAAGACTGTTTCACCTGTATGTACTTTCATACTGGATCAGCGCTCACATTTCAAGTCAAGAATCGTCATCCTTATTTATAGAGCACATTTCAAAGCTGAAAACGTTGCAGTTTTACAAAGACACGCAAACACAGATGTATTCAATGACAATGAATGATCACCATTGCTAACAGTGGTCAACAGCAAATTTATTGTTTAAGTTTTTTGAGGTTATTTAGGATCATTTTGCTGATGCCGAATCCAAAAATCACATTGTTTTTTTCTCAATCAGGTCAACTTTCTGAACTATGCTACATATTGGCTTTTTAACATTTTTGCTTACATTTATGGGCATATTCACGTCATGATACAAAAATTCTCTCATATTTCTCGCAATAAACAAATTCTGAAGATTTCACTTTTGATTGTTTTTTTTTAATATTACAGGTGAAAGAAATAGCTTTGACTAAAAGATCTTGCAAAAATAAGCCTGATGTATTGTGCTACATCTGCGGTCAATACACCATTGTACTGAACAGGAATCAAGACAACAGATTTTTGGATTTAGTGGCGCAGAATGGTCCTAATTCAGTTGAAGAAACCTAGACAACTTGCAAAAAAAATGTCTTTTGTAACCCAGTGTAATATAAATCACTTTTTACTGCATTGTTAATCTATTATAGACCGATAGCATCAGGTTTATCTCAGGTAAACATTGCTGAATATGTTTCATTCCAGGTATAATTAATCTGAGGAGAAACTCAAAGGTCTGTTCTGGTCTGAAAATGTTCATGATGGACTAAAGGCTGGATTTGCACAAAGCGAGATTTGGTTATTTGTACCAACGTGGTTAAACGGGTTTGAATATAATGATGCAACAGGACAGTGCTGTCCAGAGTTTTTATTTCTATCCAAGAATCCTTTCCCCCATTGAGAAATAAAACTGAAAATGGTCGCCCATGTTCTTTATTTCGGTTTTGCCTCATGTGTAACGACATCTGATGAAGCTGTGGTTTGTTTCAGGATTATTTTTTTTTCCTTGAAACGCCGAGACGGTTCATGTTCAGATGTTGTGACAGATGACTCTTTTGAGCAGCCGAGTGCGCAGTAAATAATTATGGTCTTGATTTTTAATTCGACATTTTATCAGCAACATGTCTCTGTCTACACTGCACGACTGCTTTAACCCTTTCGTGCACAGTGGTCACTACAGTGCAACAGCTGTTCAAGTTGTTTTGTCTTATACGAATGAGTCATAATGTCACAGTTGACAAAAAAAATCCTGCAGTAGGTCGTCATTATTCCAATCCAGGGTTACTAACAGTCAGAGCTTTTTTTTTTTCTTATTTAAATTTTCCTAACTTTTGAAAATGTACAATCAACATCTGAGAGTGACTTTGTGTAGTTGTAATATTTCTCACTCACAGTGGAACAGGACACGTCTACACTGCAAACTCACCCATCAATTATGTACAAACTAGAACACTAAGGTCATCTAATGCATGGGTTATTATAGCAACTCCCACAAATATCACCACGGAAATTGGGGATGTAGCCTTTTGCCAGATATGCACCAAAACTAGATAGATAGATAGATAGATAGATAGATAGATAGATAGATAGATAGATAGATAGAGCTATAGAGCTTACGGCCATACCACCCTGAACACGCCCAATCTTGTCTGATATCAGATAGATAGATAGATAGATAGATAGATAGATAGATAGATAGATAGATACTTTATTCATCCTCATGGGGGAAATTCAAGAATATTTTTACCTTTTTTTTCCCCCAATGACATTAGAGAAGCCAGTTCATATAATTAAAATCAAATTCAAAACATTTTAATTTTCCTTGGCCTTTTGAAGGGAGATAAAAAAAAAAACAGGGTTACAAACACTAACCCAGAATGTGCACTGCTATCATTCCTTTTTTGTTTTGTTTCTTTTTTTTTTGGAAATGTTACAAATTTTATGTATGGTCACTTGTTATTGCATCTCTTTCACTACTGTTTTAGGGAATTTTGTTGAAATGTAATTTTATTTCTTGTACTTTTATCTTGTTAAACTTTTATTAATTGGTGTGTAATGAAGTATTAATGTATTTCTTATTTCACCTGTGCCTTACGCAATGAAAATGCATGAAAATGTTTTACTTCTTGTAAATTTTGAACTGATGTGAAGCACTTTGGGCTACAATTGATGTATGAAAGGTGCTATACAAATGAAGTTTATATTATTATTCTTATTAATTCAGACATGAATGTGTGGATGAGGTATAAGAATGGCAAAACAAACTGTCAAGAGAGCGTCTTTGGTTTCTAAACCATGACTGTGGAGCTCTGGCCTCCAGGTCCCAGTGCATCAGTCCAATGAGTGACAACAGATTAGTCACGACTCTATCAGATTTCTAAAAGTGTGGTTTTCAGTTTTGTGATTTTACCACTGCGTTTCTCTGGTTCAATTACAGTTCCTCCTGTATTTAAAAGGATCGGCGGATGTCCGGGGACATGGGTTCTAACGGGAAGCTGGGTGGCCAGAGCTACGGTAAACGGACTAAGAACATGAGGTGTCTTGAAGTGAACCAAGATTTCGACATCTTTGTTCACTTCTGCTATTTAGCTGTGGATGACTGTGAAGAAGAAAAAAAAGACACACACACACACACAAAACTGACGTGCAGAAGTGACTTGCGGTCACTACACAGCCAGTGTCACTGCCCAAGTGTTGAGTAAGATCAGGCCACCCTTGCAAAACGATGTTGGTTTAATTACTCGAACGACATCAACAGACAATAACAAGAGTTGATGGCGCTGGCACTGCACGACAGCGCCGTTGATGGTTTATGGAGATCGAACAGCTGCTCCGTCCTCATTTATTCACCCACTGACTTTGAATCCGACACAGAAGAGTGTGTTGTACCTGTACGAAGAGAATGAAGCTCCGTGTGGGATTAAACTGTGGTGGTGGTGGCGGTGCTTCAGCGCAGCGCTCATGATGTAAAAGGGTTAAAGTCACGTTCGCCAGGCGTCAGTAAAAGAAAGTCATTTACCGATCCAAGACTCGTCTAATAATGTCTGATCCACCAATCACATCTGTATGTGTAGATCATTCGGGTGAAATGACGAAACGAAACAAACAAAACAACAAACAGAAAAAGAAAAAAGCACATGAATAAGTGGACCACATGAGTCACAGAGAGACTTATGTTGACCTCTGACCTCCTAAGTCCTGCTAGCCCATCTCGGGTATATAGAGCTGAACCAATGTGGTGCGCAGGTAAATTTTCCATGTAGCTTAAAAAATGGTTGCCATATCTTGTAATGGTTGCCATATCTTGTAAAACACAACAGTTTTACTTAAGTTTTGTCTGTTTTCATGTAATGACCCATGAGTCCACACTCAGGTTTTATAAACATCTACATGATCAGTAAAATAAATAGAGGCAAGTACCTGATTTTCACCAAAAAAAAAAAATCTAAATGCAATATCATAACAAATGGTGAGAAATCTCTTCAGAATTTAAATGTGGATTAAAATTCATTTGGAAGTCGCCAGAAAAATCTTTCTTTAACCTTTACAAATTCTTCATTTTTTACGTCTTCACAGTATGGTCCGGGTCAATTTTGACCCAGACCAAGAATTCCCTCATAGTAAGTGTCTATACCAAATTTTGCACTACGGATCTATATAGAATTTTCTGAATAGACTATCCCACATTTATATATACATATAATATATAAATATAAGATTTCAGAAAGCAGGAAGAGCATATATTTTGTAAGTTTTACAACCCTGGTACTGTCACACAATATCATGTCCTGTTTTACATAACACATCAAAACATTAAAGCATTATGATCTATGTACATTTTTATTGCATTAGAAAATGACATGAAGATTCTGGAAGTATTGGAATTTATAATATAACCATTCACTGCAACCATTATGCTTATTTCACACTAGTCAATGCATTCAAAGCAGTGCTAGTACACTTTCTCCCTGTGTGTGGGCGTGCGTGCGTGTGTGTGTGTCCTGATCTTGGAAGAGGGCCTGTTGCAGTCAGTCATGGTGCCTTGATGTCAATCACCAAAATGGCAGATCAGGTACCTTTATACCACACCCCTCCCCTCGTACCACCACCCTCCAACCCCAAATTGCTTAAAATGTGTTATTATTTTGTACACCTATAGAAAAGGTGATTTTGATTAAGAATGATGCTTAATGTATATTTTCTACTGTTGAATGTCAAAATGGCTCAAATTTGACCCGACTAGTATATAAAGGGTCAAGGGTTAAATGATGAATAATTATAGAATTATTTGATTGGCAGGTAATCTGACTGTTTTAAAAGGGAAATCAAATCAAATCAACAAACTCATATAAAAACGTTAGAGATCAAATGTTCATCACTTTAGACCGAGTTCCACCTCACGACATAGTTCTACAAAATGAAAATGGTGTGTGTGTGTGTGTGTGTGTGTGTGTGTGTGTGTGTGGGGGGGGGGGCATTTTCTACAAAACATATTGCATATCTATTGTCTGTATTTGCGTTTTATTTCCGTCAGTCTCACACCTATTCTTACAAAAGCCGAAAGTGCTTCTCCATTGAGAAAAGGAACTCGCTTAGAGATTTAAAACCAGGTGTGGGGACTGTATTTCATCATCATTGTCAAAATGTCAATATGAACGCAACCTGCCTGTCATTTCCGCACCAAAAAGCACGAGCAACACCCGTAATTAGTCCGTCGTTTACAACGCTGCAGACGACACCTTCTCCCAGCCTTCCATTCCCTTTGGTGCCGGTGCCGTGTTCTTTCCCTTAATACAGAAAGTTCAGACCATGGTCCGGTTCCTCATTGCTCTCCTCTGAAAACTTTCCTAGATGACCAGATACTGCGAGGCACACACTTCAGATACACCCAGTTTTCATTTGAGCACAAAAGACATGACGATCGTGGAAGTGAAATTTTGTCCTCAGATGTGACAACATTTAGGAAAAGCTGCTCGGAGCCTTTGACACATAAGAGCTGACTGTGTATATTACATCTTTTTTTTTTTCTTTTTTAAAAGCATTTTATTATTTTACATTCTCTCATTGTTGTTCAGATGTGTTTTGTTTTGGTTTTTTAAAAAATCTTATTTTATTTAGAGTTTTCATTAGACAATATTACAGTTATGTTCATACATTACAAGACGACACCCCCGACCCACAATGACTGGATCAGAGACAACAGACAAAACAAAACAAAAACCATAAATAAGTGAACCACCTGAGTCACAGAGAGACATATCTTGACCTTTGACCTCCTAAGTCCAACAAGCCCTGCTCGGGTATACAGGTGGTCCCCGGGTTACGGCGTACTCGACTTACGTCATTTCGACTTTACATCGCTCGAGTCTACTTTACGGCACATGGGTCGAACTTTACAGAGCCCGAGTCTCGTCCGCCATTTTGTGTCCAACCCCTGTTGCAGTGTAGTGTGCAGCGTCTGTGTTTGTGCTCCGTAATTATCGTTATACTCGGCTTTGTCACCCTCCTTTTTCACTCCGTGGCCCCATAAAAGAAAACAGGATCTCCTAGCGATGCTGGTCCAGCCAAGAGGAAAGCCATTACCATGGAAACGAAGCTGGACATCATATAAAGG
>JAPTHA010000027.1:5727585-5740375 GCA_029814585.1 Gymnapogon annona
TACACGTCCGTTTGTATAATACAAGTGCCTTTTTACCAATCTTTTTCACGTTTGTGTGTGTGTGTGTGTGTGTGTGTACACAATGTATATGATGGGCAGCTGTGGCTCAGTTGGTAGAGCGGATTGTCCAATGGCCAAATAGGGGGGCAGAATGGTGCAATTTGAATCTTAGCACTGACAGTCCACATGTCAAAGTGTCCTTGAGCAAGACACTGAACCCAGTGGAACCTGGCAGCAGCCACCCACTGGTGTGTGAATGTGTGTGTGAATGGGTGAGTGAGAGCCATCGTAAAGCACTTTGAGAATGAAAATCAAATATAAATGCAGTCCATTTACCATATATATTCCATATTTATTTTTATTAAACTTTTCACTATTGCACAAGCAGTTACTACAGACTCGGCGAAAGGCATTAAGAATTCCATTGTACATGTTTTAACTTGTGCACACGGCAATAAAACTATTCTATTCAAAGACCTCAGTGTACGGACACTTCTGCTCCGTACGCACCTGAGTGAGGATGTAGTTCCTCTGCGCCTCCTCGACTGTTATTAAGCTGGCGTTGATGTAGTCATTCGTACCCAGCTGCAGATGTATTCTGCTGTGATCAACTGAAAAAGAGACAGAATCTTTTAGAGTCCACTCACATTTCGGATGTTTCACAAAGCCCCTGGGATTTTGAAGCATATTCTCATACCTAAACAACTTCTGAGAATATGATAGCTTTAAAAGACAATGTTAGCTTTCTTGACGTTGTGTTGAACGAATGCTTCAGTTAAAAAGTAAATATCTAACTGAAACCAGTTGGTTTCAGTTAGATATCCTCACATCATCTACACAATGGATAAGCAACACACTACGGCAGGAACAGTAACTGGCAGACACATGATCTATGTCATTTGCATAAGCTATTCAGTGTGAAAAAGAGGAAACCACATTGTTGGACTGTGACATTACGGGAAAACTGTGTAGAGAAAAATAATGTAAACAACCTGAAGCTTTACTTTATAAAACACGTCAGAAGCACAGTGACATGACTGATCAATACTGACAAAAATGTATAAGTATTACTGATCAGGCTGCATAGAATGAGAAGTAACAGTTAATAAGTAAAAACACTGCAAATTAATAGCATAAAGGACTGTATTATTTATTTAGCTATATATTGAGACAAAATGGAAGCTGAAGGAAGGAACAAAAGGCAGCTTTTACAAATTAAACAAAAGGAAACCGGAATGTTTGTGCAACATTCGGACGAGCGATCGTTTTATTTCAGTGTTTCGTCGCATGTGGCGATTGAGTTTAAGAGCTATTCGACACACTTACATGGGCTGACATCTCTGTAACGGTTCCGAGTCCTGTTTTCGGGGAATTTGGCAACCTTACAAAGGAGTTCACACGACTGCTGGCGAATCTCCTGTGACACATTAAAAATAAAGACACACAATAGCATTAGATTTGAGATGTCCCTTCATTAACATAGGTCTGATGGTGTCAGCTGTACCTGCGTGGCTGATGTCTGGTGATGTGTTTATTGTATTTTAATTTTATTCGACATCTGTTTTTTTTTAATTGATGAATTTAACTGGAACTTTCAGTTGACTAACCTCTCAGCTGGCATGTCTGCATCTGCACCTGAAATCAGACACCACTTACTTCTATGATGCCATGATTCTGGCCACAGCAATATGATTGGCTATTGGAAGGCCACTGTATTCCTAAATTACTAATATCCCCCCTAGTATAGTTATCAGCTTAATAGACAGAAGTATCCCTCAACTGTTGGTACCAAACTGACCAATTAATGTCTCAATTTGTAAAATCGATAATAGACAGACGCTCTGAGACCTTCCAGTATTATGATACAGAATACTGTCCAGCCCTAGGTGGCAGCATCTAAAAGGAGGATGACCTTCTCCATTTTAATTCAGGAGACAAACTCACAGCAGATGCAGAGTTGTGATAGTGTAGGTAATAATATGACTGGCATGTGTTTGATGACTATCACCTACATGCATCTGTGTAGAGACACTGTAACACAGCAGTATCAGCTGGGATCTGTGTAGTGCAGGGGTGTCAAACATGTGGCCCGGGGCCAAATGCAGCACGCCAAAGGTACCAAGATATTTGCAAAAATTATAGTTCAGGTTCCACGTACAGACTGGGGAAAATATCATAATAACCCATAAATACTCTGTATTAAAATTTTTTCTGGATTTTCATGGAACTTTCCTGCATTAAAACTAAAACAAAGAATGATTTCACAAAAAAATACGGAACCTTGGTAGTATAAACAAAGTGAAACGTCTGAAGAGAAGTGTAATTTTAACAATATTCTACCTGTTACTAAATATTTTTGCATTGATAGATCCGCTGTGATATGTACATGTGTAATGTGTACATTATACTTATTTTTCTAAAGACTTTTGAGGTTGTTGATGTTATTCACGTTGTTTTAAAGGACATGTTGTTGACAAACGTTTTCATCATGTGAGGACAGTTGGAAGTTGACATTATTGAGATGTAGTTCCGTTATCATTGGACCGGTCCGGCCCGCTTTCAGACCACACCGGGGTTCATTTGACCCCTGATCTCAAATGAGTTTTGACACCCCCACGGTGTTAGAGACACAGTCCTGTCAGCTGTGATCTGTGTAGACACAGTTAACGTCAAGCATTAGTTACATTACAGGATTGTTCATCTTAATAAATTAGGCTGAATATCACGTGAACGCACCTGCCGTGGCGGTGACGCGGACACTACATTGTCCACTACGTGTTATACATCCCGTTCCACTCCCACGGTCACAGTTCAGTGATGTGATGTGATGTGAACAACCCAGACAGACACATCAATCAATCAACCGGCCGACCGGTCCGATCGGCCACGAACAATGAAATAAAACAGTACCGGAGCCACAACTGACCGGTTTAAACCCGGTAAAATAAAAAATGAAATAAAAAATGACACATACGTGACAAGATTCAACTTGAGTCACTTCCACCGTGGTTCGGTCGTACCTGATAGATGGCGGTCCAACTGCCGTTCTCATCGATTTCCCGAAACTCGGCTTCCATTGCAGACAGTCCAGCTGCCACTCCTTCCTCTTCGTCGCGTCCCCGCGGGTGTTAAAGGACAGCAAAGCCGGCCGATGAGTCGACACTTTTTGTGCTCTTGAACGTTTCCCGGTAGCTCCTGTTCCGCCACTATTCGGTAATTGTCAGTAGGGCTGCATTAGATCTCGCCGCGTTACCCGTCGGCCTGCTCTTAACGGAAACACGCCGCAAGCTCCTCCTACGAGAAACAGCCGCCGTTCTCGTGTGGCTGCAAAAAAATATATAGAAATTAACAGAGTGTGTGTTTGTTTCTTTTAAGTGCTGTTCATAATCCCCCTTTAACCCGGTGCCTGGTTTTTCAAGTCCCGGGACGAACCTGGATGTGTAACTTTTGTGTGAGAGTTAGTTTACCATTGCTGCTACGGCGGCCGTGGACTCAGAGCGGCGTGGACGCGCGGAAGGCATCTTGTCGAAATGAAACGCGTGTGCGGCGGTGCAGGTAGCGCGCACGTACAAGTCACGTAATGGTCTATTTACGTCCAATCTGTGGAGAGACTGCTGCTGCTGTTATGACCTGCTGCAGTTAGTCAACGGAAAAAAAAAAATTCCGAGCTGATTAAAACACGTAACCGGGGGAATAATATGGCATTATTTTGAGACTTCAGACAAATGTGTCCTCCACGAGGCCGCGTAGAGTGCCATCAAACATAGCTCATGATGGATTAGATGAGAGTTCAGTGGCTTTCTCCACACAGTGTTGACTGACAGCAAGAACTGGGACAAGGGACTTTGGTGCTAATAACGTTAGCAACTTAGCTAGACGTTTTTGAATCAGCTTTGCCACAGTGACAGGTACATGTAAATTATTGGCAAGTGGTTTTGTGTCTGTCGCTTCTTGTGTTGTCTTCTTCTTGCCGTCGGCTCACTCTGTACAGCTGTATTTTTCTCAGTAGTTGCCTAGCGTTGGCGTTAGCCACCAGTTGTCGCTGGCTGCTAGCTAATGTGTAGCTATAGTTATTGCCTCCCAGTGGTGGAAAAAGTATTCAAATCTTTTAACGGTAAGTTGCATTAGCTGTATTATGATGCCTAGAGGCTTGAGTAAAAGTAGAAGGCATGCTCTGAAAGTTGAATTTAAGTCGTACAAATGAAAGAGCTGGAATATATAACAATGCATCACTATTTGAGTAGTTAGTTTCGACACGACCACTATTAAATAGCCATTGTCGATGTAAAAACTGTTTAAATATAGGCTGTCTCATATATTTCATACTAAAGTAGCTTCATGGAAGTGTTTAGTTTGCATGCAACATCCTCATACAAATATAACAAATGACGTGTGGTGAAACAAAACAAATGATGAGATACTACTATAAGTTAGAAAAGCTAACTTCCTCAAATTTGAACTGTATCGTAGTACCAGACTATACGCAGCTGGTATTCTATTATTAAATTACAATGTATATTTTGTATGGTTTTGAATCAAAGGAATTCTACATGTCACGTGTCTTCAGACTGATCTGTAATATTGCTGCTTTAATCAAGTATGTGCTCTATGTGTTTTTTATGTTTAGGATGACCGTTTGCCATGTGAAGATGTTTACATGTTGCACTCCAATCTCTTCTTTTTTCCCCCCATGTTTTTTATGCATCATTTAGATTCTTTGAGTAGTTTGAGGTCCTTGGGAAATCCGCAAGGCAGCATGGCTCCCAAAGACATCATGACCAACTCCCATGCCAAATCCATCCTCAATGCCATGAATTCACTTCGTAAGAGCAACACACTCTGCGACATCACTCTGAGGGTGGAGAACACTGACTTTCCAGCACATCGGATTGTGTTGGCTGCCTGCAGTGATTACTTTTGTGCTATGTTCACCAGTGAGGTAAATCTGAAATTCTAACTATTTTTAATCATTGCATTTTAAACTGACATTGACCTGGATAGCTCAGTTGGTAAGGCACTGGGCTGGTGCATAGGTGACCTGGGTTCGATTCCCAGGATGAGCATCCAGTGGGTTGTGTCAGGAAGGGCATCTGGCGTAAAAACTCCTCCCAAATCAAAGATGCGAATTAGATTTGCTGTGCCGATGCCGGAAGGGAAAAAGCCGAAAGAAATCATCATTGAGCCCATTCAGTATTTCACTGTGATAGCCTTACACGATATGTTAGGGGAAGGTTCACCCAGTCACATATCTGAATAGGCAGTTTTTGGGAGTCAGAGTTAACATTAGGTCATCGCCAAAGTTGAGCCAATAATGAGCACTAACACTTGGATTTTCTTTAATCCTTGTACATTATCCCTTAATGAAATGTTTCTTGTTATTACAACCGATCATCTGTTAATGTTTCTTTGTAGCTTGCGGAGAAGGGGAAGTCTTTTGTTGACATTCAGGGGCTAACAGCATCAACTATGGAGATCCTGTTGGACTTCGTCTATACTGAAACAGTGTTGGTTACAGTGGAGAATGTACAAGAACTGCTTCCTGCTGCATGTCTGTTGCAGCTCAAAGGTATGTTTAGGTGTGTCTGATATAAAAAAAAAAAAAGTGTGTGCATAAGGCAGCTGATAAGAGTATATGGATTGACATATCATGGCTTTTACAATGATTTGATTGCATTGTTAAGGAACGGATTGTACAGCTCCAGGGCCAGTGATTATTTACACATATACATTATGTTCTGGGGTTTTTTTTGTTTTGTTTTGTTTTTCAAATCTTTACATTCTCATGTGGACCTTACAGATACTGGGAGACAAGACACAGCTGTTTATATTATAGCCTGTCCTTGGAAGCACTATGTAAATTAAAGAGAGCTCAGATTTAACAGACTCTTGTGTTAATGATGCAATACAATGGGAGTCATTCATAGGTGAATTTGAATTGAACTGTGAGACGAGTGATGCTTGACCTGTTACTGTAATTGAGTGACACATGCATGTTTGCACAAATGTGTCTGTATTTGCCTCAGGGGTGAAAAGAGCGTGTTGTGACTTTTTGGAGAGTCAGCTCGATCCCTCAAACTGTCTGGGTATTCGAGACTTCGCCGAAACTCACAACTGCCTCGACCTGATGCAGGCAGCTGAGCTCTTCTCCCAGAAGCACTTCTCCGAGGTGGTTCAACACGAAGAGTTCATGCTGCTTAGCCAAACGGAAGTTGAGAAGCTCATCAAATGTGATGAAATCCAGGTAGGAAAACCAGATACCTTAACATCTCCGTGGCATTATTGTCAAAAGTCTGATCTGTTGAATATGACGGTAGATGTATACCTTTTTGTAGTTGTAACTGACATCTACATCTACACACATAGCAGCTGTAATTGTCGAACTTGGCTGTAGGATACCTGAAAAACGACTTGAGTGTAATTGTAAGGTGTGAATTATGGTTAACTTTCACCACTTTCATATTTTCTTTCAAACCCCCAAGTAGATGAAGAGAAAAACAAGTGCCAACTTGCTGTAATATCAGTTAGAGGCCCCCGACCCCCCCTGCAGTGTTGCTTACTCCTGTGGATTGGACTGACAATGAAATTGCAGAGAAGAAAACCTGATTTAAGTTGGCCTTTGTGCTCAGGAAATTCCTGTTTCCAACCACATGTCTTGTTTTGTGAAAACACAGTCATTATCACATGATGATTTATAGATCATCAATTCACTCAGTGGGCTCTTCCTGTCATTTTTGTTGTTTTAAAATAAAACTAGACTATACATGTAAATTACACTCGCACGTAATTTTCCCTGAGTAGAAGTATTCTCGTATTTTTGAAGAACTTGTAGGAGAATTTCTTGCTTGTATTACTTTCTACAGACTGTAGCTTTCAACATTTTTTGTAATTTTTTAATTTTTTTACAGTGCCAAGTTATTTCAATCATCAATTATATATCTGGATTTTAAGACACGCTACAGTCATTGCATGGATTTTACAGACATCTAGTTCACCTGCATTTGTCTGTATACCAAGGTTTTCCCTCAGTTTCTGTTGTGCTATCAGGTGTCGCTGTCATAGGTTGAGGGGAGTTTTATCAAATTTTTTAGGTATATGTGACATAAAAAAAACATAGTGAGTTGTAACATGATAAAACACAAATCAGAGAAATTATGTTGATGAAAATAATAGGTCATAAAATAAAAACGGAAAAGAAAATTCACAGGCTTAAGGCTCAAGGATGTAAATGAAAAGAGCTAGGTAGTTAACAGTTAAAGAGTGGTATTTGTAAAATGCTTATATCACCCGCGGAGTGATTGCAAACATTTACACTTAAAATCTATTTAAAAGACGCAAACAAATGCAGAGCATTGGCACATGATATTTGGAATGTTATCATAATAGTAATCATAGGTATTTACACTACACACTGATTCGAGTGAGACAAATGGTTATCCAAAAATGTATGATATCTTGAAGTGATTTATTTGTGTTTTATAGACCTGGGGTAATCTGTAATTAAGTCATCTGAGCTGTTATAGTACAACCATAAATAACAGAAAAACATTGTTGTTCTTTGTTTCCTTTAGGTTTGGTTTTTGAAAGAAAAAAATTACTTGCTGCTTCAAAGTCTTGAAATGTAGGGAAGTTGTTGTAAAAGCTAATTGAGGCACTGTTGTTTAATGTAAACATGTTTGTTGTCTGTCTGCAGGTGGACTCAGAGGAGCCTGTATTTGAGGCAGTGTTGAACTGGGTCAAACACAACCGGAAAGAGAGAGAACCCTATTTGCCAGACATGCTGGAGTTTGTCCGTATGCCGCTCCTGACCCCACGCTACATTACAGATGTCATCGACGCCGAGGTGAGCCGAGCACTGCGCAGCCGTTCACGATGTAATCCTGCTCGAAGCCTTCAAATGGAGCATTACGTGTCAAAGTGTTTGTCACATAATTAAGCAGGTTTTGACATGTTTTAGCCCCTCATTCGGTGCAGTCTGCCTTGTCGAGACCTCGTCGATGAGGCCAAGAAATTCCACCTCAGACCAGAGCTGAGGAGTGAGATGCAAGGCCCGCGCACACAAGCCAGATTAGGTAGGAATCCTGTTCTCGACAGTCATTTAGCTACGGAACTTCTATGTATGTCCCTTGTCTTGGTTAAAGAAGAAAGAAAACTGTACCCATTCCTAAGTCATTGTGAAGTGAGTTTTGTTTTTTAAATTCTCTCTTATTTTGTTTGCATTTTATTGTGTTGTACGATGGTGTTTTTGAAAGGCCCAAACAGGGACAGGAGTTGAGAATTGGCTTAAACTTATATGCATCACATCAGCTACAAGCCTGTAACCAACTCCGACTGCATTGTCCCTGTCAAATAAATGAATAAATATATTGTTGCTGATAATAAGTGTGACTTATGCTTCTTTCAGGTGCCAAAGAAGTTCTGTTGGTTATTGGTGGGTTTGGCAGCCAGCAATCACCAATAGACATAGTGGAGAAATACGATCCCAAAACTCAAGAATGGAGCTTCCTCCCAGTAAGCGTTCATCCATGGAAGGCTAACGTTGTTTTGCATCTGATAGAAGCAAACCAGACTAATCCAGCCTGGACTTTTGCAGAACATTGCACGGAAAAGGCGTTACGTAGCCACGGTGTCCCTCCATGATCGAGTATACGTGATCGGAGGCTACGATGGGCGGTCGCGGCTCAGCTCCGTGGAGTGTCTGGACTACACTGCAGATGAGGACGGCGTTTGGTACACTGTTGCCACCATGAATGTACGGAGGGGACTCGCTGGTGCCACAACACTCGGAGGTGAGATCAAAAGGTCAAAGGTTATTATTTTGCTGTTTCTCAGTACAAGTACAAATGAGGTAGTGTACTCCTTGGTTAAAAGTATTGTAAAATAAAGGATAATAAATAAATAGGAAATCACTTCAAATGAACAAAAGTATATTAAAATATTAAAAGTAACTAGTTTTGGGTGTACGGGAATAAAATTAAATTAGCGCCTTTTTGTATGAATCAAATCACACTCATTCACATGAGATTGAAACTCCCTCTCACAGAAAAATAAACATTTACCATAAGGTGGTGGTTGAGATTTGTTTTCTTCAGAACAACTTCTCATTATGAGGAAATAAAGGTAGTACTGTGAGTTTCACACAGCCATTTACATTAACGAATCTTGTCAAATGTAAGAATAGCACTTCAGTAAGCGCCATGGCATTCCTCAAAGTTAATTGAATAGTTTAAATTTAAAAAATAATCAAAATTGTTCCTGAGATTTCTAAAATAAACTAACTGAAACGTCTAGAGACTTAATTAGTATGAGCACTTCAGCAGCAGCATGTCGTGACACAGAAAGTTCAGACTAGTGACGAAAGAGCTGCGTCAGAATCAGAAGGAATCAAAATGCCCTTTTTTGTCACTGTACATGTGTACAACGAGATTGTAGTGTTATTCCTTTTACAGTGCATTGAAATATAAAGTAGAATATAGATACAGAGCAAATGGAACATTCAGTGCAATCTCATTTTGTGCATAGGTATGTATGTGCATATTTAAAAGAATTGCTTGTATTTCACAGATGTGTGATGGACAGTGATATGAACAGCTGTGGTATATTGCACATGGTGTTCAGTGTCAGAGGTCAAGTCGCACATTTTTTGCATTTTTGTACGCTATTGTACTTTATGTGACATTTGCGAAAATAAAATGATACAGAAAATCAATGAAGATCATTGCAGATCAAATTCCAGTGGTGAATATGAACAGCAAACAGTCTAAACCTGGAGTAAAAGCCTGACTGATGTCTGGACAGATATGATCTATGTAGCCGGTGGCTTCGACGGCAGCCGGCGTCACACTAGTATGGAGCGCTACGATCCAAACATCGACCAGTGGAGCATGCTGGGAGACATGCAGACCGCTCGAGAAGGAGCCGGTCTGGTGGTGGCCAGTGGACTCATCTACTGTCTCGGTACGGAATTCAAATGTTTAAATGTTAGTTTGTATGAACTCGGCAGCGTTGGCTCATAGTGACTCGTTTCCTCACAGGTGGATATGACGGACTAAACATACTGAACTCAGTGGAGCGGTACGACCCACACACAGGACACTGGACCAGTGTTACCCCCATGGCCACCAAGCGGTCAGGTAGGTGAAGACATGCTCAGCATTTCCCCTGGGATTAAGGAACTACTCTGATCCTGGTTGTGGTTCTGCTGGTGTTTCCAGGGGCCGGGGTGGCTTTACTCAACGACCACATTTATGTCGTGGGAGGTTTTGATGGAGTATCACACCTGGACTCTGTGGAGGTCTACAACATCAGAACAGACTATTGGACCACCGTAGCCAGTATGACCACGCCGCGCTGTTACGTCGGGGCAACTGTTCTCCGAGGACGTCTGTACGCAATCGCCGGGTAAGAAGTCCTCTTGCTGTGTTTTCATATCAGATGGCGACCGGTTCTACAAAGGCTCACATTTGATCGATCCAGGTCCTTGTTTTCAACTCTCATGACTGATTGTTTAACAATATGGAGCCATGCTTTTTTATATTATTTTATTTTATTTTTCAATAGATATTAGATATTACAGTTACATTCATACACTACAAGATGATACCTCAACCCACAATTACACGATCAGAGACAGCAGACAAAAAAAAAACAAACATGAATAAATGAACCACATGAGTCACAGAGAGACATATGTTGACCTCTGACCTCCTAAGTCTTACAAGCCCTGCTCGGGTATATAGAGTTGAACCAATGTGGTGCACTGGTAAATGTTGTGCGTAGCTTATAAATGGTTCCATATCTTGTAGAACACCCTACTTGTTTTTCTCTCCATGTTCACACAGCTGTTGACTTCTTCAAACACATCTTGATTGGAAGGGGGGGGGGCGAGGTCTAATTTCCATTTTCTATCAATACATAGTGACAATAATACATAGTGACTGTCAACAGAATTTCTGTCAGTTTCTTCACATACTTTGACAGCTTGAATTTAGTTAGATTCACTCGTAGACAGGCGTCAGGGTCCAGTGAAAATGTGAGCCCTTGGATCCACGCTGATGACCATTCAATACTGGTACACAGTCTCACAGCAGATAGTGAAATGAGGTGTATAGAAACAGCTGGACTGGCAGCAGTTTGGATAAAGATGAGCTGTAAAATTAAAACCAAATCACGCCAAGGGAATATATTTTTTATGAAGTGTTACCTTTGTCATGTTGCTATCTCACCACCATGAGCATGCACGCACACAAACACACACACACAACAAGAAAAACATCAATCGAATAGAACAAACAAATAATGGGCTGAATTTCAAAATAAGAAAATCCCTTATCAGATTTAACCAACAGAGATTAATCAAGGTCAAGTGTATTTCTATTGCACATTTACAACAACCCAAAGTGCTGTACCAAGATACAGACAAAAATACAAGATATAATAAAACTAAGATGAGGAGCAGCTCATCTGGTAACCGAAGGGTTGGTGGTTCGATTCCCGCCCTCACCTGATCATGTGCCGTTGTGTCCTTGGGCAAGACATTCCACCCACCTTGCCTCCCTGTATGAATGTGTGTATGAATGATGAACTGGCGACTTGTCCAGGGTCCAGTCATTTTTGACAATATTATACCTTAGTGTGTAATTTACACATGTACATCACAGTTGTACTTGTGGATCTACAAATGCACAAAACATTTAGGAAGAGGTAGAATATAGTTGAAATTATACTTCTCTTCAGGCATTTCAGGTTGTTTATACTAGTTCAGCTTATCTATGTTTTTTTGTGAAATAGTTCTTCGTTTTAGTCTAAATGCAGGAAAGTTCCATGAAAATACACAATACATTAAAAAAGTGAATGATGTAGTGAATATTTATAGGTTATTAGGAACATATTTTTCCTAGTCTCTATGTGGAACCTGAAGTATAATGTTTGTAAGTAACTTGAGTATAATTTTTGCATTTCATAAATTCATCCCATGGGCCAGATTCAAACCTTTGGCATTTGGCCCTAGGGTCGCATGTTTGACACCCCTGTCTTCAATCGTCTTTACCTCCGTCTTTTTCCAGATACGATGGGAACTCTCTCCTCAGCAGTATTGAATGTTACGACCCCGTCATTGACACCTGGGAGGTGGTGACATCAATGGCGACACAGCGGTGCGACGCCGGCGTCTGCGTTCTACGAGAGAAGTGAACTTTTTCTGGGACACAGAAGAGGACAGGCAGCTAGACTATGACACAAATGCCACTAAACCAGAGCCACAAAGGGAGATGTTTGTTTGCAGGTATGCAAATGTGTACTCATGAGGTAAAAAAAAAAAAAAAAAAAAGAAGAGCTACTCTTTGACTGCAGCAGAATGAACTGCCTCCTCTCCTGGATGGTTCAACTCGTCTCCACTCAGACTGTGCTACAGAGATTCAGCTTCACCGTGGTAAGAAAAAAAAACATAAACAAAAACAAAACATCACCACTTGCATGACTCTCTTCAGTGGTACATGTTGCTGTCATTACCTGTGAGATTATTTTTTCAGTTTGTCTTCAAAGTGCAATATATTTCTACTTATCAAAAGAAAGCTGACAAAATGGAGCAGATGTGGTCTCCAGTTGCTGCTATATGCCTTATGACTTTGGCCTACATCAACAGTGAACATTCATGTTGCCTCCCACTTGACTTTGATGGTCGTTAACGTCGCTTATTATCGGGTTTACTCATTTGGCATTTGCAAGTCATAAATGGGTCAATACTTGGGGGGGGGGGGGGGGGGGGGGGGGGGGGGGGGGGGGGGGGGGGGGG
>JAPTHA010000027.1:5754387-5766197 GCA_029814585.1 Gymnapogon annona
GTCTAGTTTTTCGAGCGGACGTGCTCACTGCCTTGGAACATTCTCTCCGCTTGTGCGTGGATGTGTGTGTATGTGTGACTGTGTGTGAGCGTCTAACGTGTGTGTGTGTGTGTATGTGTGTGTGAGTGAGTGAGTGAGTGTACGCCGCCTCCTCTCGTGTTGATGTCGACTGCCTACTACCCGTGGGTCTGACGCCGGAATTATAAACGGGATACAGAAAAACACACTCCAGGGAAGCCGTGACACGCGGATCCTCGTCCAGCAGCGATCCGTCCTGTCTGAGCCACCGCCGGGAGTCGGTCCGAGACGATGAGCCTGCCGCGACCGGACGAGTTCAAGCCTCCCCCGGAGTGCCCGGTCTTCGAGCCCAGCTGGGAAGAATTTGGCGATCCGTTTGCCTTCATCAATAAGATCCGTCCCATCGCCGAAAAAACTGGCATTTGCAAAGTCCGGCCGCCTCCGGTGAGTGTCACCGAACGCGATGGAAGGGCACGGGGACGCGGATGCTGCCTTAGTGGAGCTCAAAGACGGCGGTAGATGGACCGAGTGCTCGGGGATTTAAAGGGACTCTTCAACATGGCGGATACGAGGCTATGTTCATTCTTTGTGCTGCTGCGGCTAGCTAGCTATATCGTTCGTGGTTTTTTGAGAATTAATCCACCCCACGCCCACCGGGTCGTGTTTAGAACCCGCTTGGGAGCGTCTTAACGGTGGCTTTAATGCGTGAGTGTGTGTTGAAAGTGTATCCCTCGCCGTGGTTCGCCGTGTGTCAACAAAGCCTGGTCGCTCCGGTCATTGAGGCTGAAGCTAACGGCAGGCTAACGTTAGCAAACAGCTCCACAGCCAACCTGTCATCATTGAGACACGGCGTTGACATAGGTGGCTACGCGGAAGCCATTCTGCTCCGCGGATGATGCTAATTATCGCAGGATCCGCATATAAATGTTGTATTTTGACAGCGGCTCGTCGTTTTTATGCTTTAGTTGTTTATGAAAAAATCCGAAATTGAACATTATTTGTTGGGTTTTCTGCCGAAGAGCATCATGATGCAAATGATCAGAGTGGACTTGAGTCAGGGTGTGCGTGTGTGTGTGTGTGTGTGTGTGTGTGTGTGATTGGCACTTTTTGGTTTCTAGTAATGAAACTTTATGCGTTTGCTTTTTTTGGGGCGTCAGAAACCAATCGAAATGTCCTGTTACGTTATGATCAAGTGTCATTGGAAACATTGACCAACTTGGGATAAGACGTACTCAGGGTTATTTAATGACAATGATCCTTTTTTTGTTGTTGTTGTTAAATAACGCTCAGTTACTTTGAAGTTAAAGTTTAAGCCTCCACGTTGCACAACATTACAGCCATGCATGCATGGCTTTAGATATTTTCACCTAGAAGAGTCCATGTTCATGTAGGAGCCTGTGTTAGTAGGGTGTTGTCCTCCATGTTGGCTTTGTGGTAAGCTGGGCTGGTGAGTGAGTCTTCCATCTGGCCATTTTGTGTGTCAGTGGGGGGATGTAGGGTACCGACTTAAAGCAAGAACTTGGGGCTTTGTTGGCCTGATGGGATATTGGCTTTGTTTATGTTGGCCCCTATGCACTATTGCCACCAATTTTGACTAGTGTTGTGACAAATAAACAAGAGTGGGATCACTGTATCCCTTTATTTCAGAGGCCTCTGCTTACTACTAGACACCACCAGTCTAATAACCTGATAAAATAAAGGACCCCGCTTTGTGTATTTGTCTTAATAGGTATTTGTTTCATCCACTACGGATGCTAAATCAAATTTTTGTTTATAAATGTGAGACAGTTGCTTGAAAAACATCTGTGTACAGTGGATGGTCATGGAAGAAAAAATAGATTCACTAGTATAACCAAAGGAATAAAAAACTCTCCACTGTACAAGTACTCAGGCGTTATAATGTGGTCACCCTGTATACTGTAATTCCCTTTGCATTTTTGTTGCTTTTTTTTAGGGGTGGCAGCCTCCATTTGCTTGTGACGTTGACAAACTTCACTTTGTTCCTCGCATCCAGAGGCTCAATGAACTGGAGGTGAGCGTTGTTAATCAGATATGTAAATGATTCTTTATGTAATGAATATGATACTAGAAAATGACTCTTCATCGTTATTGCTTTACATTGTAATGTCATTAATAATCCGATGAAGGCCTTTTCCAATCAAAGAACTGTAATGTTATAAATGGGTAATATTATGTAACGAAGGATAAACTGTAAGTTTCGAACAATGACTTATAACAAAATCCAGACTGCATTAAAAAAAATTAGAGCTGAATCTAGCATATTTACTTTTAAAAATACCTCATATGCACACGATTTTGTACCTCTGCACTGGAAGGACTCTATCGTCATACTGTTTTCTCTCTACACACACACTCCACAACAGTTGATGCATCTAAATTATTCCCTCACTACACACACACACACAGACTGTCACAATAAAGGAAATAGGTCTTTGCTGTAAACTCATGTAATTGCTTTTTCATTTTGCAGGCACAGACCAGAGTCAAACTCAACTTCCTGGACCAGATTGCCAAATTCTGGGATTTGCAGGGATGTTCCCTGAAGATTCCTCATGTTGAGAGGAAGATTTTAGATTTATACAAGCTAAACAAGGTTGATTTTGATTAGACTTATAGTCCTTTTAAAATGTCATTAATCATGCACTTGAAAAAATTAACTTACTGATGTTTGGTTGTAGCTTGTAGCAGATGAGGGTGGATTTGACATCGTCTGTCAAGATAGGCGATGGACCAAGATTGCACTACAAATGGGCTTTGCTCCTGGCAAAGCTGTTGGCTCACACCTGCGAGGGCATTATGAGAAAATCCTCTATCCCTACAATCTCTTTCAGAGTGGAGCAAACCTGCTGGTGAGTTGGATGCATGCATGAATATGATATAATATTATGTTCCCCGGTTAGACACTTGTATATTGGCTGTAGCTTCAGATGTAATAATACTTACATGTCTAGTTTATTGCAAGTACTTAAATAGCGATGGAAGTTAAAATCTATTTACCTTGATGAGGAAGTCACAAAGTTGTCACGTTTTTTTTGTGAATGTTTTAATATTTTTGAGAAGCAAATGCTTAATTGGGACATGCACGTTTTATGCAAAAATGAGATGTTTACATCTTTTAAGTTTGAAGTGACAGTTTTATCTGTGGCAGACATTGACCCATGTGTGACTAATGTGAGGATGTAGTCAATCTAATTTTTCTGGTGTCTAATTCAGCCATTTGATGGGTTATGCATTTAATATTCTGTAGCATTTTGCAAGAGAGCTTATGGTCCCTTCAATTGGTACTGTGTGGCCTCTCTCACAGGTCACTTTAAATTGTTTAATTACCAAAGCTCTCTCTTGCCTCAGGCACCAGAGCCAGCTTCCAAACTGATGCGTTTGGAGGCTGATCCTGAACTTGAAAAGGTATGTGTGTATCATGGTTACAAAGTCGCCACGCTTCACTATTAACAACATGCATGTCAATGTTTGGCTGAACATTAAACTCTACTGTATGTGTTTTAACATTAGTAATGAAATGTTGTAGCATTTTTCTCAGCAAATTGATCAAATTGAACATTATCATCAACATTTATCCTGATTTTACACAACGCTCATGTCTTTGTGACAGGTGCAACTTCACATATATTGAAGTGTTGTTATGGTTTAAATGAAGGCTCTCCTTGTCTGCATACTGCTGCCTGAGCTGAGATCTGTCCTCCTCTGATGTGGCTTATTTTCTCTTTATCTTCTCTGCTCCGTGTTTGGGGTTTCAAACTGTAACTAACTGCAGTCTTCTTGTGACCCCTTCTGTCTTCAGGGTCTCTAACTTCATATTGTTGTCACTAAAAAAAAGCTTAAAACATATAAAGTCAAAGCAAATGTTTCATAGAACTATCTTTGGTGTTGCATTTTGACATGTGTAATAACCATTTAAATACGTTATTGACTGAGATTATGATTAGCTCACACTTCTGGACGGTGAAATCATTATTGATGGTGTGAGTTTCCATGTTCATATTAAAATGTTTTACTATAAATAACATTTTTGTGTTTAGACATATTAGTATATCCAATCCAGGAGATAAACCCTTATCTTGTGCTTTAAAGCATGGTCATGACCCTTTGTGTGTATTCTTTCAGTGCGTTCAGAAACCAATGCAGCCAGTAGTGAGTCCAGGGGAGAGTCCAGACACCAAAGAGCACAAGGTCCAAGATCAGGGTCCCAGGCAGCCTGTCCAGACACCTGAGACCTGCCCCTCTGCTCGTAGAGCCAAACGCATGAAGGCTGAGGTTGGTGCTACACAAAGCTTCTTAAACCCATTAGTGCCATTATTGATGTTCCCCATTTTCAAATATTTAGTGGATTAAATTAGCCTGAAGTTTTCTTTTTGTCACCTTTTTGCAGGCTGTCTTTGTGAAGACAGAACCAGGTGAAGTGGGTGACAACAAACCGAACCTGAGGCGAAGGATGGGTTCCTTTGTTGCCAAACCAGAACCAGGTTCATTAGAGCAACAACATATTTTTTTCAAATATAAGGCCTTACTATTAATGGTGAGTAACGTTTTCTCTTTTGTTTTACAGAGAAAGAGATTCCCATTCCAGTGAAACAGGAACCAGTTGAAATCAAGGAACCAGTTAAAGATGTGTCCTACAAGTCTCGTTACAAGAAGGCCCTGCCTCCACTCCTTCCAAGCCCAGTATGTGTCCTGTGTGCTATATAAGAGACCACAATACTTGATTAAAACAGTAAAATTTGAGCAGCTTAATGCATTACGTTCTTAAATGTAGTGTTTAATTTTTCTGCTCAGACAAATATCTCACAGAACAACTTCAACACTACTACTATTGTTAGGGTAAGGTGCATGTATTTTTGTAAAATGGCAGGGGTTTTGCGTATTTAAAAAGAGTAAACTCCAATAATGTGAAGTTTTTATCTAAAAATCTACAAAGTTCCAAACTGACTGGTATTATTGTTTGAAACCTACTGATAATACAGTATTGAAAAGAAAACACACAAATTCCCAAAAAATTCTGTTATTTAGAATTCTGGGTGGAACAGCCATGAGTCACAGTAACATAAAGGTGCCATAAAATTCCATCAGCAAATTCCTGCCATCACTATTATTATGGAGACATCACCAAAGTCAGAACACCGGGAGATTCATAATTGTTCAAATTTAAGTAGTTGAAACCTGCATGGCTACATTTGCAAATAGTTCAGGAAATGGGAAGAGTCCTCTTGATGTAAAACAGGTTTGAACTACCCCATACATTAGTAATATTGCATACTGTAACTAAAACTGACACCTCAAACATTTAACTTTCAGTTTGACAGTCAACATGGCTCTGAAGTGGATTCATTACAGACGGCTTTGTTCTCCAGGTGGACTTGGTCGTTTGTCTGGTGTGTGGCAGTGGGGCCGATGAGGACCGTCTGTTGCTGTGTGACGGCTGTGACGATAGCTACCACACCTTCTGCCTGATCCCTCCGCTGCACGACGTGCCCAGAGGAGACTGGAGGTGTCCCAAGTGTCTGGCGCAGGTGTGGATAAACTGTGATATCTGATTAACTCGACCCAAGCATATGAACAGTTAGTCATTTACTCCAACAAGGTAAAAAGTAATCATGGTTAAAAAAAAATACAGAAGTGGTATTTAAGCTCATTGTTTTCCAAATCTACAGGAATGCAACAAACCTCATGAGGCGTTTGGCTTTGAGCAGGCTTACAGAGACTATTCCTTGCGGGCATTTGGTCAAATGGCTGATGCGTTCAAATCGGACTATTTCAACATGCCAGTTCACGTGAGTAGAAAATACTTAATGGTGCATTATTCCGTCTGTCTTGTTTCAATTCTCTGAAACTGTATGTCTGTGTTGAAGATGGTTCCCACGGAGCTGGTGGAGAAAGAGTTCTGGCGTTTGGTGGGAGCCATCGAGGAGGACGTCACTGTTGAATATGGAGCGGACATCGCCTCAAAGGAGTTTGGGAGTGGATTCCCCATTCCCAACGGGAAGTTTAAAGTTTCCCCAGCTGATGAGGTTTGTGCTGTGTTAAGGCCATTCAGTACCTTAACTTGTCTGTGGAATCGTCCTTAAAATCTATCAGATATATATATGTATTTAAGTACAGTATATGTGTCGTGTGTTTGCAGAAATACCTCAAGTGTGGCTGGAACCTCAACAACCTGGCAATGATGAACCCGTCTGTGCTGACTCATGTGACAGCTGATATCTGCGGGATGACTCTGCCGTGGCTTTATGTTGGCATGTGCTTCTCCTCCTTCTGTTGGCATATTGAAGATCACTGGAGCTACTCCATTAACTACCTGCACTGGTACTGAAGTACAGTCCTGCTGACATTAAGGCTGAGGAACAATAGAGTTATTGTTGCTCATGTTTGCAACACCTGCTGTAGATCTTGCTCATTTGAACTAAACTATTACGCTTTTTGTTTTTTTTCCTGAAGGGGGGAGCCCAAAACCTGGTATGGCGCTCCCGGTTTTGCAGCAGAGCAGCTGGAGGAGGTGATGAAGAAACTCGCTCCAGAACTGTTCGAGTCCCAGCCTGACCTTCTCCACCAGCTCGTCACTATCATGAACCCCAACACCCTCATGGCCCACGGAGTCCCAGTATGTCTTAACTCACTGTAGCTGCTTTCACACAAGTCACACTTACCCGGAGCACAAGATCATCCCCCTCCTGTCTTCTGTGTGTTTTAGATTTACAGAACAAACCAGTGTGCTGGAGAGTTTGTCATCACTTTTCCTAGGGCTTACCATAGTGGCTTCAACCAGGGCTTTAACTTTGCAGAGGCAGTTAACTTCTGCACCGTGGACTGGGTATGTATGCATCCTTCAAGGATCATTTATCGTCAGTCATTCAATGTAACACATATGTAGAACAAAATGCGTATTCAGGTCCCAGTAATAAGATATTAATAGGATAAAAAAATTGAAAAAACCCAGACGCATTAAATCACATACATAACTAAAACACACCTAAGACACATTCACCAATTAAAAGACATTCTGTAGCAGCTGTGCAAAATAAGGTGCATAGCAACGTGTGTGTGCATGTCTAACAAAGTGTAACTAGGTGACTTATGTGAGGTAGGAAGGGTAGTATCAGTGTCACAGCCTCTGTAAAGATTCCTGTTAAGTTTACAACGCATCCCTATTGTATGAAGTAGAAATTTCTGAAATAAGTTATTGCATAACTTTTATCTCTTTGACCAGAGACTCCATAATTAAAGGCAAAACTTGAACTGTTCTAACCATATACACTGAACATGACAAAGAAGCACCACAAAAGTGCATCAAAACCTTCATACCAGAAATACTAATATGATATCATATAATAATACTGTAATATTGGGACAGTTGTACCATTTGTTCAATAAAACATCCAAATGGGTATGAGCTCATTCTTTAGGAAAATTAGGAATTCAGCGTGATTTCATATACAGCCCATGTGTTCTCCATTGGATCGGCTTGTTACATGGAGTATTCAGGACCTGTCTTCTGCATTTAGTTAATGTGTGGATACTTAAACATCTCACCACCCTGACAGACTAGTTGTTTGGAGATGCTATTTTACAAACATCAAAGCAGCTTCAGTTTTTTTGTCATTATATTTTCATGTCCTTGGTCAGAAATCGCCCAGGGAAACTATAGATACAAGCCATTAACAGGTGTGCCATCATTCTGTCATGATGTCTGTGTGAAAGCTAATCCTCATTCTGCTAACATCATGACTTTTTTGCAATTTAATATTTTTTTCTGTATGAACTAAGTACGACTTAAAAAATACCCCTTGAACAATAGCCTTGATACTGAAAAACACAGACGAGGTTGGTGTCTTGTGTTTTCTGTCATAAATTCCACCTGAGCATGAACTACATTGAACTGTCCTTTACTTCTTTGGATCAGATGCCTCTCGGCAGGCAGTGTGTCGACCACTATCGTTTGCTGCATCGGTACAATGTGTTCTCCCATGATGAGATGGTGTGCAACATGGCCTCCAAATCAAAAACACTCGATGTGGTCCTGGCATCAGCAGTCCACAAGGACATGGTCATCATGATCAAAGAGGAGAAAGAAATGAGAGAGAAAATCCGAAAATTGGTAAGATGATGGAAATTTTCTGCGTTCCCTCTGTGCATTGACTTTCCTAGTAAAGTCAGTTTCAGTGTGTGGATTCACTGCGTTTGTCCCCCATTGAGTCATTGTCTAAATATAGAAGGGATTTGCTCACCTTGACACTGTATAAAACATAATACTGTGTCGCCTTAACAGAAGGAGCTTTTGTGTGGAAGCGTCTAATTCAAGGTTTATGGCTTCCTTCACTGTTTCTGACAACCACGTTCACTGGAGAAAATATGTTTTGTGTGAAGTGCTTTACTTGGATTTGCTTTTAACACCATTTGTTGTTGTCTCACACCTTCAGGGAGTGTTACAGTGCAAGGAGGCACAATACGATCATCTCCAGGATGATGAGCGGCAGTGTACTAAGTGCAGGACCACCTGCTACCTGTCTGCTGTCACCTGTCCCTGCAGCCCTGGAACCCTGGTCTGTCTGCATCACATCGCCAACCTCTGCAACTGCCATGTCAGCAACTACACACTGAAGTATGTCTGTCTGCAGCCCATTCACAAGCTGACCCCCGTGTTTTTAATTGTATAAAAATGTAGTTTGCTTTTCAAGGTCTCCTTGAATAGATCCGTGTATCCTATGTCCTCTATAAATTCAGTGTCCTGTTTCCACCTGCAGTTACAGATACACACTGGACGACCTGTATCCCATGATGAATGCTGTGAAGCAACGTGCTGAGCTGTATGATGAATGGGCCTCCCTCGTGACGGAGACTCTGGAGGCTAAACTGGAAAAGAAGAAAGGTAAGCAGTGGAAACAAACAAGAAAACAACTGCACAAAGCAAACACTTCAGCACTTCAGGTATCAGCGCGACATTATATTAAAACAAGTAGAACCAGATCTTGTTGGTTGCACAGCAGTCAGCTTTTATTCCTCTGCGTGTGACTGAAGTTCATTCTTTCAGCCCGTCATTAACCAGGTGATCTGTTTTTTTTTTCAGGCCTGCCAGTGTTTCGCAATCTTCTCACTGAATCAGAATCCAAAATGTTCCCTGACAACGACCTGCTGCGTCGGCTACGTCTGGTCACGCAGGATGCAGAGAAGTGTTCCACAGTGGCACAGCAGCTGTTGAATGGCAAGAGGCAGACCAGGTAAAGAAGAAACACTCTCACATGGGTTAGAGACTAGACTTCCTCACATCTTGTTAAGTATTTCCCGGCGGCGTCAGTAGTTAATGGGGTTCATATTTTTGATTCATTGGATGCTGTCCCCCAGGTATCGCTGTGGAAGTGGGAAATCACGAAGCCAGCTGACTGTGGAGGAGCTGCGTTCATTTGTGCGGCAGCTGTATAATCTCTGCTGCAGTCTCCCTCAAGCCCCCCTGTTGAAGGTAGACATTCAAATTTAGTGAAAAATCTGGCTGCCACGTTGCTGTCAATGTGATATTGAGCATTATTTGTAACTTGGCTCCATGTGGGATCTCATCCACCCTGTCAAACCTTCCCATTCCTCCCATGGAACAATAATGAAGACAGAAAATGCAAGAGGAAAAAATGTTTTATTCCTATACTGAAGCATGGGAATGGTGATCCAAAAATGTGTTTTATCACAGATTCTAAACACATGAGTAATCCCTATATCATCTGATTGATTTATGTATCGTGTAAAAACCAAATGCAGGACCCGGGCCTATCTTGATCACAGTGTAAAAACAAATTTTAATAGTAAAATGTTAAGTAGACCAATAAAAATAACATCTGTTTTATAGCCGAGGGGTATGTTAAACATTAGCAGGACCAAATACAGTTAGGTCCTGAGTGTCACATAAACCACATGCTACATATTACATCACACATACCTGTACACCTGTTTGTTGTCTGTCTGTAGGAGCTCTTGAATCGGATTGAAGACTTTCAGCAACACAGTGAGAAAGTCTTGGCAGATGAGCTTCCCAGCGTGGCTGAGATCCAGAGCCTGTTAGATGTGAGCTTTGACTTTGACGTGGAGCTGCCTGAGCTGCCGTGCCTCCGGGTGAGGCTGGAACAGGCCCGTTGGCTGGAGGCTGTGCAGCAGGCCAGCGGCCAGCCCGCCACCCTGACTCTGGAGACCATGAGGAGACTCATCGACCAGGGGGTGGGTCTGACGCCACATGCGTCAGTGGAGAAAGCCATGGCTCGGCTTCAGGAGCTGCTCACTATGTCTGAGCACTGGGAGGACAAGGCCAGCAGCCTCCTTAAAGCCAGGTGAGGCAGCGCCGACTGATCCACCACGATATCTACGTCAGAGCCTCACAGGAACCAGACACAGTTCCTTATTGCTTTGTTAATCATAGCTTTTGTCCAGAAACGTCTGAAGATCATTTAAAACGATGAGATCTCTCTGTTTATTCCTCAGCGGTGTGATTTTGTCACGGTTTAAAATCTGTTCAGGTGTTTGCACTGATTGTAACTGAATAATGTAATATTACATCAGTGCTCCTGATTTTGCTTTATTTTAATTACAGCTAGTGCAAAATGCTGCTGCTAGAATATTCAACAAGATCAACAAAAAGTGAGCATCATATTTAGTTCTGCCGTTGTCCCATTGGTTCTCAGTGCTGTTCAGTATTAACTGTCACAAATGCTTCTGAAAAGCTTTTAATGGCATGGCTGTCAGGAATGTGCATCTGTTCTGCCCATTAGAAGAATAACTCATTCTAAGTCAAGTTGCATTTACCAAAGGAGCTTTAGCCGTGAAATTCTGGGATTCACAGGATTTATATCTATTTTTTCACATTATGTGCCCTGGATGTTTGACATTTAATTAAGAGTTACTTTTCACAAAGACAGTCTGTAGTCATTTCAGTTTTTAAAATACAGATAAGGCAGCAAAAAACAAAACAGGTTTAAACTAATGGATATTTTCAAACTTGTTTTCTCTAAAGATGCCTATTAACAAAATGAGAGAGGTTTTAAAAATGAACGTATTCCAGGCCATTACCTGCTTATATCACTTGTGTTTATTGTGTCCATCAGACCTCCACACTCCATAGAGACCCTAAGTACAGCTGCTGAGAAAACATCTGGCATCCCTGCTCACCTCCCAAACTGTCTTCTCCTGAAGGACACTATCAGAAAAGCCAGAGAGTGGCTCCAGGAAGCAGAGGAGCTCCAGGTAACGACTCTGTCCACATTTTACCCCTAAGCAGTTATTTAGTCTGACATTTATTTTAAACCATGAAATACGGTGGCACTTCCAGACTGGCGGTCGCGTCCCGATAGCGGATCACCTGTCAGACATGGTGCTAAGAGGACAAGCCATTCAAGTCCACCTGGAGCCCTTAGACAGGCTGGAGTCCTTAGTGGTAGAAGTGCAGGAGTGGAAAGAATCGGCAGCTACAGTTTTCCGTCAGAAAGAGTCATCGCTTTCTTTACTGGAGGTAAAATGCAAGTTAGATCAGACCTGCTTACTCATTTTTAAGATTTTTACAGAACTCATAATTATTATCATTCTCTTCATTTACAGACGCTTTGTCCAAGATGTGAAGTTGGAAATGTAGGATCTCCAAAGAGAAAGCCCAAAAAAGTCAAAGAATCACCCAAAACTAACAAAAAGAAAACAAGACTCAATAATATTGATGATGTGGAGAAAGCGCTTTTGGAGACCACTGATTCTACCTCTGCAGTAAGTGTTTACTGTGTGGATGAATATAAAAT